>JAQNDB010001641.1:0-46527 GCA_029204045.2 Tillandsia leiboldiana | reverse complement strand
GTTTGGAAGAAAACATTGGTGACTAAAAATCATGTGTGTCCAAACAGATTCTGGGTTCAACGGTTCCTGCGGGTTCAAGAGTACATATGCCACTACCACCTGTAGCGCAACCCAAACGAGGAACACGACATCTCGGGATCACTGTCTACCCAAACGCTCCCGCCACAGATAAACGACCAACTACACCTACCAGACTCCACTCTGGCTCCCAAGCATGTGTTAACATGCATCCCACACTAAGAGAACCCAACCACTCAGCCCACTAACCGGGTGAGGAAGAACCTATGTCCAGGAATAGAAGAACAGTGTGGATGTCTAAAGCATAAGTAACCCTAGCCCAGATGAGGCTTTTCTATTAGTCTGGTTACACATACAACATATGACGGGGTGCTAGGTCAAGTTCCAAGATACTATAATTAACAGATGGTAGGAAGCAAAGATCACATGCTAAACAAATTGTAGGGTTATGATCCACAAGGATCTAAATAGGTACTATCAAACAACTAGAGGGGGGGTGAATAGGTGTAATACTTAAAAACCAATCTCAGTGCAAAATAAAAACCAATGCGGAAAATAAAAACAGCACACCGAGATTTACGTGGAAACTCCAATCCAGGAGAAAAACCACGGGACCAACACGCAATAACAATCCACTAAGAATAGAAGAATAACAAGGTGATTACCGACTCCACGGACTCAACCCCTCCTTCAGCTTCTTCGGACCTTGCGCTGACCGGTTGGATATCCACGCAATAACAATCCCTAAGAAAAGAAGAATAACAAGGTGATTACCGTCTCCACGGATTTAACCCCTCCTTCAATTTCTTGGACCTCGCGCTCCACCGATTTTGCACGCCCACTGCACACGTTCGAATCCACGAACGCCACTCGAATCCACGAGCACACGTTTCGAATCCACGAAACGCCTTTAGCACACCGAATCCACGATGCCACGTCGAATCCACGACGCAAACTCAGTCGATAAGAATATTGACTTCGATGGTGATCCTTTGCTTAGATTCTCAATGAAGAACCGTAGAAAAATCTCTAAGCAAAGATTAGATCAATTCGACAAAAGATATGTTCTTGAAAGAACCGTCGAATTGACCTAAAAGAGGCTATAAGAAGAACGATAAAAACCTAGCCTCTAGGGTTGCTCTCAAGTGTTTTATAAATTGATCGGCCGTAGCTCCCACGTTTTTGAGAAACCCTAAATGTCTATTTATAGTTTAGAAACCTTTGGAAAGAGATAAGAATCAAAAACATACCTTATCTGGAAATTTTCAGGACGGCGATCCGGATCGGATTTACTGCGATCCGGATCGTCGTAACGAGATTGACGATTCCAGAAAACCAGGGTTCGGGATCCGGATCGCATTGCCCGATCCGGATCGTTCATACAAATCAGAAAACTTAACATTCGGGATCCGGATCGGAAATTGCATGGATCCGGATCGAAGTCTTGTATGAAGCAACAACCTTCGGGATCCGGATCGTTGGCTCTGATCCGGATCCTGAACATGTCCGAACACCAGTTTTTGATTATTATGCAATTAAAAGTTCATCCAAGTGTTTCTACACTATAAGAAAGTATTCGGATCACCACAATTATTTAGTTAAACATACCTGATCCTCTTGAATACTTTCTTCTTGAGATTGATGTAACTGATCCACAATTCTTCAACTTCAATCTTCAAGACTCAAGACACTGAGTGTCAACTTGAGCTCTTGTTGAATCTTCTCTAAGTCTTTGATTGCTGATTGACAATTTGATCCCTTTAAGACTCCGACTCAACTCACTGACTTGACTCACGAAATATGCCAATACCAAAATGCCGTAACAATCTCCCCCTTTGGCAATTTCGTGACAAAACCCAAAAATACATAAAAGCGCTCAAGTCACTCATCTTAAACCAAAAAATCGAAATTCAATGTCATCACCAAAACATTGATTTTCTTTGCGTGAAAGATCCAATAAATACAAAATTACATTTGAACCAAACAGTCCTAGAACATACTCTATGACTTAGGACTTGGAGTCTTAAAGTGATGTAATTCCTGCAAAACAAAACTCCAAACAAAATCAAACGTTAGTCGTTAGAAATTAAAATCCTACATTTGATCCGTCTTCCTTTTGGTTCTTTTGTTTTTCTGCTCTTTCAATTTTTTCTTTGTCTCCCCCTATCTTGAGCATCTCTAACATGTTCTCCATGTTCTTGAGCATCTATGTTCTCCCCCTTTGTGATACGATCATCATTTTCCGTTCTCCCCATTTTTCCATTTTCGTTTCGTTTGTCCTCTCTTGATGATCTCATCTCCGTCATTTCTCTTTCCCCCTTTTTGTCACAAATTGTCAAACAGTGAACATACTAGACAAAAGGAAATCACTAACAACATTAGTTCATAGAGAAAGAGAGATAAAAGCTCAGTTCTGGTATATAACAAAAATGCAGATTGCGTACCGGTACCAGAAAGCAAAAATCAAATAATTTCTTGAAACAAATCCAGATTTTAGAATCTTTTCAAATACCGATTTGTATTCCATCAAGAAATCAATTTAAGTGCTTTAAACAGTGAATTCACACAGATGTCATTCAATCCAATTAATTTCACAAAATTAAAAAGATTTACTCCAAATCATGAAAAATAAAGGTAAAACATTATAAACCGTTTTTCATGTTATATTCATCAAACACAAGTCATCAAAAATAATCTTGAGATCCAAAGTCTATCAAGATGTAACGGATGTACAAAGATGACTTACAGAGATTTCCAAATGACATCAATTTGATTTCTTACCCTTTCAAATTTGAGATAAGCACTAAAATACCTAAGGGTGGCTCTTTGAGCATCTTTCAACTATCCCACCTTATACCAACCAGGAGATTGTTCAAAATATAAGAGTTTTGCATATAAATGCTCCAAATGCTTCAACTAAAGATTTTCTCATAAAATACTATCAAGCATCCATAACATGTGGTAGCTTCACACACAAACCGGACGACCGGGGTGGCAGCTCTTTCCAACATGTGGTGGTAGTTTTCACACATCCTTTCGGATGTAACTCTTTCCACATCTTTGCAAATTATTTCAATACCCTTGTAAGAATGCAATCTCTTACGTGAAAGAATTATATCCCAAATTTTAGTCTATCGGTGTCCTCACGTTTATCACAATGAATTCACACAACCGAGATAGATTAAGCATCTAAAGATCACACATGATTTCTAAAATTTGATGCTTATAATATCAAAAACTCCTATAATGAAGTATCTTCAAGATTATGATTATGGAGTAAAGTTGATAATCCATATAAAATTAATTTGGAGTGAATAAACGTGAAGCCCTTTTTATTCAATGCACTTGTTCAGTAAAAACCCTTTTGTTCAAAAACAAAGTATAAAAACGAAGAGCATTAAAACCTATGTAATGCAAAGATTAAGAAAGATATGAAGGGAAAACCAATCAAAGCATTACATACAGTCATAAGCTAATTAGAACTTAAGACAAGGAAAGATATCACCTTTCCCGAATCCAAAATCGCTGGATTTTGGGTTGTCTTGATTCGTTGTGGCCGGGGGTTGTCCGCTTTGACTGTTGGTCCACCTTAGGTCTTTGCCTCGCAATGATCCACTTGTATGATTGATGTTGTGGCTCGGACCTTTGGTGGTTGAGTGAACTCCTTTGACTTGATGTGTCTTTTGATTCCGTTGAGTTCGCTCCGTAGATGAAGTTGCCGAAGAATTCTTCTTTCTCTTTTTCGGGCAATCCTTCACCAAATGTCCTTCAAGGTCCACATAGGTGACAAGTTCTTCCTTTCAATTTAGTTGTTGAACTTGAAGCCTTCACAGTTTGGTTCTTTTTAAATCCCAAACCAACCTTGCTTGATTGACCTAATCCGGACATACATCAAGTTTCTTGGAACCAGTTGAAAGCCTTTGTATGTCGGATTTAAGTTCATGAACTTGCTTGGTCAAAGCTTGGTTGGTGACATGAATCTCCTCAAACTGTTTTTCTAGAAAACCAATCTTGTCCGTATATGATTTAGCGTTTGTCTCCGATTGGTTTAGCTTTTCTTGGAGGATTTTATTGTTATTCAATAAACGTCCTTGTTCCTCCTCGAGATCATGAAGTTTTATCTTTAAAGCATGATTCTCGTCTTGATTCTCAAGTCGTTGCTTCCTCAACTTCTTGATATGCTTGGCCACTCTTCTTAGATTCCGCAAGAAGTTGTTGATATGCCTCAACGAGTTCTTCCTCGTCCGACTCCCCCTCACTTGATGACTCTCCGCCGATTGTTGATGTTTCATACAAAATCAAAGGAGTAGAGTCAGTGACTAAGATGATAAACAATTATTAGAAAGAGGGAAAATGAGAGGCATGAAAGCAACGATTTCCTTTTCCTCTTTACTTGAGGTTGATTCATTAGAAGTAGAATCGTCCCAAGTTTTCGCTTACAAAGCCTTCTTTTTATATGATTCTTAGAAGGACAATCCATTGAAAAATGGCCGTAGCCTTTGCATCGATAGCATTGGATTTCCCCTTCGAAATCATCTTTTTCTTTTTCTTTAGAAGGTTTTGCAAAGCTTTTGAGTTTAGAGGATTTAGAACCCGATGATCCTTTAGAAGATTTCGTGGATGAAGATCCATCGGTTCGATTCTTCCAAAACTTCCGACGAAATTTCTTTACGATCCGCGCCAATTGTTCTTCAAAATCGCAAAAGAGATTTCATCGTCGGAACTTGATTCGCTATCTTCTTCCTTTGTTGATTTGAATGCAATACCTGTAAGCTTAGAAGAAGACTTGGAGAAACTTGATTAGTAGGAAAAGTCATTTCATAAGTTTGCAAAGCACCTACTAATTCCTCCTATACTCATCTCATCCGGATGACTAACGTTTCAATGGCGGTAACCTTTGCCCTAAACCGTTCCGGAAGAGGTCCGAAGTATCTTTCTTACAATTTTCGACTCCGGGATCTTTTCTCCTAAATTAGCACATGTATTTATCACATCCTGAAGTCTGGTGTAATAATCTGTAAACAATTCATGCTCTTCCATATGAATAGAGTCAAATTGACTTGTAAGCATCTGGAGCTTTTGAATTTTTACAAGATTAGTACCCTCATGTGTAATTTTGAGAATATCCCAAATTTCCTTCGCGGTTTCACACGCGGAAATTCTTGTGAACTCAGTCGAGGAAAGAGAGTTAAAAAGAGCGTTCATACCTTTCCCATTGTAAGAAGATCTTTCAAATTCCTCTTTCGACCATCTAGAGCGAGGTTTTGGGGTAGTAGAATTTCCTACTTCCTCAACAGGATGCACCCAACCGTGTTCCACGGTTTGCCATACCCGCTCATCAATTGCGATGAGAAAAGCTCTCATCCGCACTTTCCAATAAGCATAATTAGTCCCATCAAAAAGAGGAGGTCTATAAATATTACCACTTTCACCCATCATGATAGATAACCTAAAACCCGCTCTGATACCAATTGTTGGGTTATGAATCCCAAAGGATCTAAATAGGTACTATCAAACAACTAGAGGGGGGGTGAATAGGTGTAATACTTATAAAACCAAATCTTAGTGCAAAATAAAAACCAATGCGGAAAATAAAAACAGCACACCAAGATATACGTGGAAACTCCAATCCAGGAGAAAAACCACGGGACCAACACGCAATAACAATCCACTAAGAATAGAAGAATAACAAGGTGATTACCGACTCCACGGACTCAACCCCTCCTTCAGCTTCTTCGGACCTTGCGCTGACCGGTTGGATATCCACGCAATAACAATCCCTAAGAAAGGAAGAATAACAAGGTGATTACCGTCTCCACGGATTTAACCCCTCCTTCAATTTCTTGGACCTCGCGCTCCACCGATTTTGCACGCCCACTGCACACGTTCGAATCCACGAACGCCACTCGAATCCACGAGCACACGTTTCGAATCCACGAAACGCCTTTAGCACACCGAATCCACGATGCCACGTCGAATCCACGACGCAAACTCAGTCGATAAGAATATTGACTTCGATGGTGATCCTTTGCTTAGATTATCAATGAAGATCCATGGGAAAAATCTGTAAGCAAAGATTAGATCAATTCGACAAAAGATAGATCTTGGAAGAACCGTCGATTGACCTAACAGAGGCTATTAAGAAGAACAAAGAAAACCTGGCCTCTAGGGTTGCTCTCAAGTGTTTTATAAATTAATCGGTAGAGAACCCATGTTTTTGAGAAACCCTAAATGTCTATTTATAGTTTAGAAACCTTTGGAAAGAGATAAGAATCAAAAACATACCTTATATGAAAATTTTCAGGACGGCGATCCGGATCGGATTTACTGCGATCCGGATCGTCGTAACGAGATTGACGATTCCAGAAATACCATGGTTCGGGATCCGGATCGCATTGCCCGATCCAGATCGTTCATACAAATCAGAAAACTTAACATTCGGGATCCGGATCGGAAATTGCATGGATCCGGATCGAAGTCTTGTATGAAGCAACAACCTTCGGGATCCGGATCGTTGGCTCTGATCCGGATCCTGAACAAGTCCGAACACCAGTTTTTGATTATTATGCAATTAAAAGTTCATCCAAGTGTTTCTACACTATAAGAAAGTATTCGGATCACCACAATTATTTAGTTAAACATACCTGATCCTCTTGAATACTTTCTTCTTGAGATTGATGTAACTGATCCACAATTCTTCAACTTCAATCTTCAAGACTCAAGACACTGAGTGCCAACTTGAGCTCTTGTTGAATCTTTTCTAAGTCTTTGATTGCTGATTGACAATTTGATCCCTTTAAGACTCCGACTCAACTCACTGACTTGACTCACGAAATATGCCAACACCAAAATGCCGTAACACAAATAACACTAGGAGTATCAACTCTCACATCCTAGCATGCTACATAGAACTATCATGCATTATCCTACATCAATAGAATTACTGAACAGTCCAAAGGTCTTGAAGACGAGGCCACCCACCTGAAGGCGCTATATGTCCAAAGTCCCACAGCTGATGATACCCAGAAATCAATATATCCAGATCCAACGGGTCCAGCAATACCTGCAACTCTCCTGGGTACAACACAGGGCTCACAATTACACTTTAATCCAACAATTAACCAAATACACGCAGTCTGAAAAATCAGTCCCAAATATGCAATTATTTCACCTGTTGAAAGGGCTCAGAAAAATTCGATAAAAATACCACAGCGATCCTCGCGTCGAGACCTTCGAAACGGGTACCTGCACGCCCAATTCTGAGCACCGTAGGCCAAGTTACAAATTCCACAACACATGGTGCACATAACCTCACAACAACACATCTATAATTCCATACACAGATAAAGGGAGGAAATATACCTTCGGGAAAAATCTCAAAAAAATCCCAAAAAAATACTGTGATAATCCTTGCGTCGCGTAGATGCAAAAAGTGCAAAGGCTCGTCTCAATCCGATGTCCGAGCGCGAAGATATCCCCGAAACAATCCGCTGTCCTCAAGATTCCTCACAAAAAACAAGGGTCCCAGTAAGCATTGAAAAACTCCTTGAAAAAAAGTGAAACGTTGGAAAGCTGAAAATACCTAGATCGAAGCTCTGCCTGTCGCGGTTCCAATGGCGCAAGAATTGCCTGAAAAGGTAGTCGGAGTAGGTCGGGGGAGCTCGTGCACCAAAACGCGACGGAGAAGATCACAAATGAACGAGCGTCGTGCCGCGCCGTAAAAATGGAAACCTCAAAGTGCGTGCCACCAAAAATCCTAGAAATCCTCCAGAGAATGCATAACACAAAGGGGAGCAACCTTGTTGAAGACGCAGTGGCGAGGGGAAGCTCGGAAATGGCGAAAAAAGGGAGAAGAAGGCGGCTCGGATCGCTTAAATAGACCCAGAAAACAAATCCAAAAATACCCGTTATATCCCCTCTTTCGGGCGCCCGGAAAATTCGGGCCGCTACAGTGTTGGGCCCGGCCCAACACTGTGCGCGCCCGAATCCCTCACGGGCCTCCACATTGTTGGGTTATATGTAATAAGGATCTAAATAGGGGAAAAAACACCTAGAGGGGGGTGAATAGGTGTACACGTATAAACACTCAAAAATCGTTGCGATAAAAACCCAATGCGGAAATAAAAATAATACGCAAGATTTTTACGTGGAAAACTCCATCACCGGAGTAAAAAACCACGGGACCGATAACACGGCAGAAATCCACTAGAATTAAAACACGTACAAGGTGATTTACCGTACACACTTACGACTCAACCTTTTCCATACGCTCCTAGAGGATCTTCTCCGCTCGCTCTACGACGCTTCTCGAATCCACGATCTGCGCCCAACGCCGAATCCACGGCGTCCAACGTCGAATCCACGACGTCCGACCGAATCCACGGTCTTCACCCAATAGCACCCTTCGAATCCACGAACGTGCCTCGCTCCGAATCCACGAGAGCGGTTGAACCTTGAATCCACAAGGACACGCGAATCCACGCGCCGATTTTTGGGGGTAAATCGTTATTTTTGGTGGTGATGATCCGCCGAATACTTAGATCAAAGATAGATCGGAAATACCATCTAAGTATTCATTAGTTTGATTCAACTCAAGATGCGAGTATGAAAACCTAGAATCAAACTAATCAATATAGATGAAGAAACATAGAGTATTCTCTAATGATTTCCTTTCTTCTCTATATGTGGATCTAGAGCCGTATAAGATAATATATGAAAATGACGGCTATTTGGATTCACGGCCACCTATGAAAAAGAGTCATAGGGTCTATTTATAGGTTAGAAACCCTAGGAAGGAGATAAGAATCAAAAACCTAACATTTCTGGAAATTTTACGGACGGCGATCCGGATCGGATTAGCTGTGATCCGGATCGTCGTAACGAGTCAGGCAATTCCAGAAGAACGAAGGTTCGGGATCCGGATCGAAGTGCTTGATCCGGATCGTTCATACAGTTCACCAAACATCAACGTTCGGGATCCGGATTGCGAAGCCTGATCCGGATCGTTCAAGGAAGATGGTAAACTCAGTGTTCGGGATCCGGATCAAGAGAGGCTACGATCTGGATTGAACTGGTGTATGAACGAACCACCTTCGGGATCCGGATCGAACAACCTGATCCGGATCCTGAACATGTCCCAAGTCCAGTTTTTGATTTTTATGCAATGAAAGATTCTTCCAAGTGTTTCTACACTACAAGAAGTATTCGGATCACACAAAATCTTTAGTTAAACATACCTGATCCTTTTGAATTCTTCTTTCTTGAGATTGAGTTAAATGATCCAACTTTCTTCACCTCCAATCTTCAAGACTTGAGACTTTCACGAAACTACGCCAACTCAAATTCCGTAATAATCTCCCCCTTTGGCGGTTTCGTGACAAAATACAGATCCACTAAAGAAAATTCAAAAAGATATTTTTGTTGCTATCACCATACAACAAAAATTTACAATGGAGATCCAAAAATTTAAAAACATGAGATAAACTCCTAAAACAGACTCTAGACTTAGACATCTGTACTCTCTGCACAAAGAAAATATTCTTGACAAAAAGAGATCGTTAGATACCTCAAGAATATTTAGCATACAAAACCTAGTACAGAGATAGAGTTTATCTGATCATCATGACATTTGAGAATTCAGATATGTAAGAGAATCATAGTCAAAAGCCAACATATCTTCTATGCAATTAAAAACCAAATGTCACAAAATGTTAGTCCAACATCAACTTGTTAGTCATAATACATGCCCAAATAGTTAGTCGAATAGTTAGTAGAGACATGCAAACAATCACAAGATAAAAACCAAAGTTGAAGTTGAAGTGATACTTACCTTGATGTGTACAAAATTTTCACATCAAAAATTTTCACATCAGCATTGTTCATCATTGTACCTTGATGCAGTCATCATTGTTCATCATTGTACCTTGATGTATACAAGATTTTCACAATCATTGTTCAAGTTCTCTAAACTCTCTCCCCCTTTTTGTCACAAACAAAGCCAAAATTACCAAAAATTGAAGGAGAGTTAAAAATTTCAACGAAAATGTTCCGAAATTTAAGAACTAGAACTAAGAGTAAGTCCTAAAAACTGAAAAACCTGCACAAAAAGATTAAAAATCTGAAGTTCCTGCATAAGAGAATTGTTAGTCAGACGATTCAGGCATCTGAATCTGAGTCAACCGAGGCGGAGTCTTCAGAGCTCGTGCAACCCAGCTTTTTCAAAATTTCTTTAAGCATTCCCGAGATCGTAGTACACTCTTGCTTCATCTGATGTATGTCCTTGGACATCTTTCTGAGTTCTAGAGCCATTTTATCTTGTTCTTGTTTTATGGAAGACTCTAGGTTTCCCTTTTGGTCAGTTCTTCTGGAAGTTGAAGAACGTTGAGTGACGATTGACGGAGCAGTCTGACCTTCATTCCGAGGAGATCGTCTTGGCAAAAAGGGTGGATTGCTTGGCACATTCTTTTTCATGGCTTGCTGCTTAAGTATTGAGGAAGACTTCAGTAGCTTCTTTTTCTTTAGGTAAACCTTATTTTCTTCATCAATGCCTTGTTGTACCTCGTCAAGAAATGTGTCCCAATCTTCTTCGTCTTCTGATTCAGTGTCAATTTGAGAAATATTCCTTGGGTTCTCTTGACATGGTTCGTTTATTTCAATACCTCGAGCTCGTCCAGGTCGTCGAGCAAGTCTTTTTCTTTTTAGGAAAATGGATGAAGAGGTCATTGGTGCTTTTCCTTTTTCCGCAGCAGTGAGCGGAGCCTTTTCCGTTGATGTTTCTGCATGGGCTTTCCCTTTCGATGCAACAGAGGTTTTCTATGGCGATTCTCCAGGATGTGTTTCATCATCTGATAACTCATCCCAGTTAACTTCATCCTTTTTAGCCCTCTTAGCAGTGTCTCTCGTATGTACCATAGCAGCAAGTAGGAAAACAATCCAAGTGATCACCATTGCTAATGGTTTCTTGAGAAAAGAAATCCTGTGTGGAACAACTCAAGAACACATGAAAAATTGTTAATTTTCAAAAATTTGAAAAATTGTACCCAAACAATCATAATCATGTAAAGAGACTAAGAATCAAATTAGTTTTGCAAAAGGACTTTTAAAAATAGATCAATTGCATGATTTTCGAAAATCCTTATTATATGCCCTAAAACCGAAATTTTAGAAATCGAAGCCTAAAAATCCGTTAACCAGGAGAATACCTAGCATATAATCAAAACTAATCTACCCAGAGTTCTTATTTCAAAAGAAATTTGATCAAAAACCATCCACAAACAAAGTTGATCCAAGAAATTCATCACGTTTGAGGAGGAAAAGAGAAAAACGGTGAAAAACCGAGATTTTGATCAATAAAACTTACTTGGAGTTGAAGAACTTGAGTTTGAAAGCTTCCAGGAAGGATGAAATCTAGAGAGAGAGGCTCTGGAAACTTTGGAACAAAAGATTGGAGTAAAAGAAATCAAAACCCTTTTGTTCTTTATAAAACCCTAGCCGCGATCCGGATCAGTTCATGATTGCGATCCGGATCGGCTGCCCGCAGTGAGAAACTGCGTTCGGGATCCGGATCGGCAGGTCCAATCCGGATCGTCAGCCCGCAGAAGAATACCTGCGTTCGGGATCCGGATCATCTTGCCCGATCCGGATCGGCTCCAACTTTTTCTTTAGAAAATTTCAGAGAAATTCAGGAAAAACCAGAAAAAGATTGTAAGCACAAATGTGTATCAACCTTAAACAAAAATCATCGTTTCATACAACAAGAATTAGATTATGCCAAATCTATCAATAATATCCAAAAATGAAACGAGAATTTACAAGAATTAAATCCCTTAAAGTTGAACACCTTCAATTACATCTAACTTGATCTTATGAGTAATGCCTTTATCAAATCATCAATTCAGTAAAGAAAATGAAATACAAAGATCAATAGATGTTTGAAATTCCAAATATAGTAGATAATGTATCTAGACAATCTGTTGTAGAGAGTGGCTCTTTGAGCATCTTTCATTAAAAACCCACCTTAAACCAACCTTGAAATTTGACGAAGTCAAGTATTTCAACATGCATTTTACTTAATCAAAATTTGAACAACCATGCTTGGTATACATGTGGTAGCTGCACACAATACTCGGACGACCGAGGTGGTAGCTCTTTCCTCCATGTGGTGGTAGTTTTCACACTCCTCATTGGGATGTAACTCTTTCCACATCTTTTGAGCATTTTACTTTTTCTATGACTCCCCCTCAATTGGCTATCAATTATTTAAGATATAAAGTATTCAACCAAAAATTGATCTCGATTTCATACTCGACTAAGCAGTCAAATAAGATAATGACTATACCAAGAGATCATTGAGAGAGAGAAATTGACTTTGATCACTTAGAAGATGATTTAATTAACATAAATGATCATTGCAACAGTGAAATATTATGATGGCAAAAGCATAATAAATTTCTAAATGTGCGAAAAGATGCAATTAAAGTCAATTATGATCTATGCTCAATTAATGTCCTATGTACAAACATAGATAATGAACAAAACAAAAACAAATACAAAACCTATCCTAAGCAAAGGTTTCAAAAAGAAGTTTATTTCAAGGAAAGCATTCCAATTGCTTTTCGTAAATGAATAAAACGTTTTTGATCCAAAGGTTTTGTTAAAAAGTCAGCCAATTGATCCTCAGTTGAAATATATGAAAGTTGAAGAGTATTTGATTCAACTAGCTCTCTAAGAAAATGATATCTGAGTTCAATATGTTTTGTTCTAGAGTGCAACACAGGGTTTTTAGAAATGTTAATTGCACTTGTGTTGTCACAAAGTATTGTTACCGAAGATGCTGAAATGCGGAAGTCGCTCAATACGCTTTTCATCCAAATGAGTTGAGTTGAGCAACTTCCAGCTGAAATGTATTCCGCTTCGGCAGTCGAGAGTGCTATGCAATTCTTCTTTTTACTGTGCCATGCAACAAGGCAATGGCCAAGATAGAAGCATGCACCACTCGTGTGAGGACCTGGATCCCCACGACGAGATTACTGGATCATCTACAGCTCCCGGAGGCCTATGTGGCGTGTTGGTGGGATTTGTGCCCCAATTGGACATTAGTGTTGGGCTCAGTGTGTTAAATGGATCACGTGGGTGATTGGCGGACTCCGTCGGAGTTCCAGAAGTGGTTTCGCGCGCCAAGGATATTTAAATTGGACTCAGTGCGAAGTTTGGACCAAGGATTACCTTTCCGGATGCCTTCGGCAAATTTTGGAGTTGGAATTTGGCGAAATGGACATCAAATTCGGATTCAGCGCGCGAAAACGGTTAAAACGGACTACCCACTTGTCATTTTTGAGCTTCGGGTACTGTTCACGCCGGAACAGTGTTTCCGGCGGCGGCGGCAGCGGCGGAGCGGCCGCAGGCAGCGCGGCGGACGGTGGCGCGGGCCGCCCGGTCCACGCGGCAGGCGTGCGCCGGGGGCGGGACGCGTGGCGGCTCGGGAGTGGGCCGGTCCGCGGGGCGCGGTCTACGGGGGAGTGCGGGGCGCACGGTGGACCGGGGGTGACACGTGGCATCACCCTAGAGGTGGGTTCACGGCGGATGGTCTACGCAGTTTTCGGGATGGCTCATGGTTTACGGTGCACCGGGCTTGGACACGTGGCAGGTTTGCATTGGTTCGGTCCACATGATTGCGTGCACCGGGTTCACTAGGCAGAGGCTTGACACGTGGCATTCTCCTATTGGTGGGGCTACTGTGCGCGGCAGGGTGGCAGGCGGCGGCGTCAGGCGGGCACGTGGGCGCGGCAGGCGGGCGTTGACCGGGGTGCGTGCCACGTGTCGTCGTCCGCGGGTGGCCACGTGGCGCGACGCGTGCGGCGGGTTCGGCTGTTGCCTGTTTGGCGGGCGACGTGGAGGCCCAGGAAGGTTTCGGGCTGCTACAGTGATCTTTCGGGCTGCTACAGTACGCGCCCGAAAGTTCCCAGCGCCCGGAAACGGGGACATGTTGGGTATTAAGTGATTTGTTTTTCCCAGCTTATATAGAGGCCGAGTTCTTTTGCAGAGAGCTTCTTCTCCGCGCGGAATTTCACTGTGCAACCTTCACAAGAAATCTTCCTCTCCCAGTGGCGATTCCATCTGCAGATTTCCAGATTTTTCAGCGGCACGTATCCCGAGGTTACCATTTTTACGGCGCGGCGCGACGCTCGTTCGTTTGTGTTCTTCTTCGTCGCATTTCGGTGCGAGGACTCCCCCGGCTTACTCCGACCTCCGAATGAGGCGATTCTTGCGCCGTTGGCTTCACGACTGGTAGGGCTATGTTTCCCATGTTTACTGGTTTTTCCCATTCCGAGTTTTTCATGGGTCTTTCAGATCATCTTGTAACCCCTTTTTCTGGGCGGAGTTTTGGGACAGTGGTGCGGTATTTTGGCGATATCTTCGCGCACAGGCATCGGATTGGGGCGATTCAAGAGGCGATTTGCATCTACACATCACAAGGAATATGCCCAAATTTTCTTGGAATTTTCTGAATATTTCTCGAAGGTGAAGATTATCTGTGAACAGTAATTGTTGCTACAGTTTTTGAGTGTAGTTTGATTCGGGGTGGTTCCCTTGTCCGAATTGTTTCTCAGTGTAGGAAGCTCGGAATTGGACGTGCAGGTACTCGTTTCGAAGGTATCGACGCGAGGATTACTGTGGTATTTTTATTGGATTTTTCTGGGCACTTGCAGCAGGTGAAATATGCGCGGCTTTGGGACTGATTTTCAGATTTGTGTATGTTTGGTTAATTTTGGAATAAGAGTGTAATGTTGAGCGTTATTGTTGTGCCCAGGGGTGTTTCTAGCTGTTTGAAGCCGAGGCTCGCGCGACTTGTACCGAGGATGTTTTGTTGGCAGATTTTGGACCGCGGGCGTCTACCCACTTCACCGACTTCAGGTTTGCCTTGGGTTAAGCGCTTCAGGTGGGTGAGCTTATTATCAGTAATTGTTTAAGGCAATGTTTATATTGTGGCAAGTATAAGTCCACTTGTGGGGATGTCACCTCTCTATGACTGATGCATGCATGTTTAGGATACATGGTTTATGTTGGTAAGTAGGTAAGCTTGTTAATGATATTGGTATAAATGTTTGCAAGAATAGTATGTATGAGGTATACTGAGGACTTGCATGACTTGGACATCTATGTGATGATTAGTGTAAGCTTACCTAGGATAATGTTACCCTATGAGATTATGTAACATGCCATGTTAGCACATAGCCTTTCTTGTGATGGATTATGCTTGGGACAGGATTTCGTAGCTATGTGCGGATTTGTACTCTGAGGAGTTATTATGATCATTCTATTGTTGAACCCTGAGTTGTGGACAGGTCTAGTTTTGAGATTCCGGCATGTTGTTTATTCCTAAAGGAACTATTATTATGCTTTACCCCCTTTATTTCCTTGAGGACATTTGCATGCTTGTATGGTCATGTAGTTAGGCCATCTTTTACTGCTGCACTATTTATGGGAACTTGACTTAGGAGAAACCATGCTTTTCCTTTCTTCGCTTTTGCTAGTCAAGTGTTCAGTGCTGCTCGGGTTCGAGCAGGGGTCTGGATGGGGTAGTCAGGACTTCGTGTCTGGGACAGGTTGGTTTAGTTGTGGGGCTTTGCGGCAACCGCGGATATTGGGCGGTTGACCGGATGTTTCTCTATGCACCTGATTGGGTATCAGTTTTTCTTAGTGGATGGAGTTTCCCACTTATCGTTTAGTTGCATCCGACTGAGGTCGGGTCTTTCTTTAGTGGTTGAGTTTTTCCACTTTGATCTGATTGGTGATCAAGTCCTGCTGTTTCGAGATACTGTTGATGTTGATGACAGAGATGCTTAACTCGTGTGGGTAGCTCCCCTCGAGTGCCGCTCCGGAGTAGGCTTCAGACCGTGTTGGGTTCCGGTCAGACCGTGTTGGGTTCCGGTGAGACCGTGTCGGGTGCCGGTCAGACCGTGTTGGGTTCCGGTCATTTGGACAGAGCAGGCAGTGCCGGGTTTTATACCAGTTCATTCGATTGAGTTTATTTCGGTCAATTACTTTTATTGTTACACTCGTGCCTGGGGGCCGAGTGCAGCCTGGTAGTTGAGTTTAGATCAGTGCTAGTATTGTTGAGAGCCGTCTGGTTGACGGTGGTCCCGTGTTGTTGCGAGTACTTTGACCCCTGTGTGAGAGGTTGAGCATCTTGATTCTACCCGTTCTGAGAGAGAGAGCGTGGACTTTGACCATAGCCTGCATGATCCTCTACTCGATAGCGAGCTAGTCCGTTTGGACGCCCTACGTAATTCCTGCCCGTCTTTGGGAGGTGGTTGTAGGTGGATACAGGTTGACTGGACCAGATGTGGCAGTCAGCTGGATTGGGTCGTTGGTGCACTTTATGTGCTAGTGGTTGCATACCACTGTTTGGTTCTCCCCTTTTAGCCTTTAGTTAGGGGCTGGGTAGCTGTGAGAGTTTTCAGCTTACTCATTTCAGTCTTATGACTTGGGTTAATTTTTGTCTCTTGAGGACTTGGTGGGCAGACCGTCGGGTCTGGCGGTGGTACCCACTGAGAACTCCCGTTTTGGAGTAGTTCTCACACCCTTTGGGGGTTTTTTTCCCCTTTTTCTCCTCTCCTTTGTTTTGCAGAGTCTTAGCAGGTGTTGCCGACTCTGCGGTTGTTGATCGTGGCGAGGGAGTCGCGAGCTAGATCCCTACCCGACGTTGGAGAGTAGCGGTACCCTTCTGAGGAGATCATCAGTAGATTAGCTGTTTCTTTTTCCCCTTTTGAGAGACTATTGTAGTGAGGATATTTTGTATTGAGAGACTGTACACTGTTGTTTATATATTGGAGTTACCTCCCGGTTGGGTTTAGAGCTTGTACTCGAGGATTTGTATTATTATTATTTTGGGAGGCAGACAGTGTTGTTTATTTCTAGTTGTACAGTGATTGATTTTAGTTACAGCAGATTTTTATTTATAGCTCTGATATCTGTTTAGTTATAGAACTTTTCTTGCAGGTAGGACGCTTCGCCTATGCAGGTTGGCATAGGTGGCGGATCTGTTTGGCGGGCCCGGGTCGCAGTTTCGACCCCGGGGCGTGACAGATTAGAGTGGTATCAGAGCCTAGGTTGTAGGTCATGGTGGACTTAGAAACCCTAGGCTTATGGTTTGACCCTTGGTTGACTTTGTGAGAGTCGTGATTTTGCGAGAGTCCTGATTGAGTTTTATACCTCTCCCAAGGGACGGGAGGAGTGATTGGCATGTTTATTCTCCTAAGTAATTATGTTGGCTGCAGACAACATAATGCTGTGGAATGGGTGACATGCTTTAGACTTTCGCTGGATTGGGTCGAGTGTTGCTGTGTGCTGTTTTGTTGTTTCGTCGTGGCGAGCGGTGCCTCCCCGACGTTGGGTTTTGACCCGTGTGCATCCTGTCATGGCAGTTGAGCTTGAGCAGTTGGTTTTGGGCCGGATACCCGGATCGAGGTCAGAGAACCCCGGACCCAGATGACAGGATTGTCTGAGGCTTGTCAGCGGCAGAGTGAGCAGCTGGTCTTGGTGACACAGTTGTCGGAGCATTGAGTAGCCCCCTCTGTGCCAATGTTTAGTGTCGAGGCACCGAGGCAGGGTGGATGGTTGACAGCTGGTGAGCTGTGGGACATGATCGACCTCTTGAGCCATATTTGGCAGATGAACCACCCCGACTCGTAAGATTGAGTTTGGAGCCTTTGGAGGCAGAGTCGTGGCTGGTGGTGATGGAGTGATTAATTGAGAGCCTCCCTGTGCTTGTGAGTGTATGCAGTTGTTGAACTGCGCGCTCCAGATTTGAGGGACGAGGCGCATAGGATATATGAGACTGGGAGTGGATTGCGCCAGGACACCTTTCTGTTATTCAGTCCCTCCATTTTAGATTTAGACGCCTCGTTGGAGCAGGCACAGTGTATGGAGCGCGGCATTGCAGTTCCTTTGGATAGGGATCTGCCGCCAGAGGTGAGTTCTGGATTTTGGCGTTTGGCGCCGGATGATGGAGGACAGATCGGCCGGCAGGGGCATGACTAATTTTCTTTCTTGGATGGCGAATTCCCGAGATGTCAGAGGTCGAGTGGACCCCGAAGGCGACATCATTATTTTATCAGAGTGGCGCAGCGATAGCGTGGATTTGTTATCTGCGGAGGACCTTATTCGTCGCCTCATTGTGGTCAGAGACAGAGGTCGTGCTTTCTAGTGATAGCCCTGATTTTCAGGCAGATTGAGCGACAACCACTTGCTTTGAGCGGATGAATCTGTGCCGCCCGGTTGGAGGGCGCCACGGTAGTGGATTGAGTGTCGCAGGCGGGATTTCACCACGGTAGTCGGAGTTAGAGCATGTTCCACTCTTACATGGGTTAGAGGTAGATTTGTTACCACGTGCACTAGAGGTACAGGTTCCTGTTGTTGTGCACGTGGAGGAGGCTTTTGGATCATGTCCAATGCGGCCGAGACCGCGAGATGCCGGCAGAATTATTGGAAATTATAGCACTTAGGTGTTTTGACCTTATGCTCGAGATTGTTGGGCACTATGCCACAGGATGTTCGACTGCGGCAAAAGGGGACTTGATCTTCGGCAAGACAGGCAATTGGAGGCTTGCTCGTGGAGGTTGTTAGAGCACTCTGGTTTTAGCGACCGGATGAGAGGTGCTTACGGCGGCACCGGGACTCAGGGATACCTCTGTTGCCCGCGAGATCCCGTGTGTGGATTCACCTTAGTTGTTGGTAATGCCGCCGGTTAGGGAGATAGAGATTGTGTTTGACGTGGTTTGAGGGACCGCACCACCCTGGACAGCACCTCATTGGATATCGCCGGTAGGGCTGAGAGAGACCCGATGGCACTGCTGCAGGGGCCGATGGATCGGGGGGTCTGTTTGACCTAGTGCCACGCCGTTGGTATACGGTGGTGATGCCACATCGTTGATACACGGATGTGAGGGTCCTTTTATGGTATCTAGGACCTTATTGATGGAGTTGTACTCCGGCAGTTGGTGTATGATGCGAGTACCCACTTGGTGTTAGATAGCTGAGGACTTCGCCTAGGTGGCGTTTTGGACGCGGTGGGGGCATTATGAGTTGTTAGTGAGGCCAATGGAATGACGATTGCCCTGTGGATTTCAAGATCTGAGGAATAGTAGGTCCCGGTTATACTTGGACGGACTGGGAGTAGTGTTTTCCCGGTGATATTTTGATTTGCTCCCAGAGTGACTTGGAGTACGTGGAGCGCTTTGTGGATGTGCTATCATGCCGTGGGGATGAAGCGGTATGCCAAGTTATTGAAGCACAAGTTGTAGCTGCAGAAGCATACCTTCTTGGGTCGCTTTGTTCGAGCCGTAGGGGCGGCGGTGGAACCCGACCTAATGGATGTTATTCTAGTTGACTGAGACCAACTTTCGTTTTGAGGTGAGGAGCTTCTAGACTTGGCGGTGCCGAGAGAGCATGGCCAATGGATAATGTGTCTGATATTAGCGCCAATGCTAGTGTTTCCTGTGTTGGGAGATGGAATTGTGTGTGTTAGTGATGCCTCCCATTGTGGCGGTGGAGTTACCGTGGGTGGATCTTCGGTCCACACTTTATTAGTCCAACCCTATGAGTGTTGTGGCAGGATGAACCGCTGTTTTGCAGGCAACTTAGATCCCACGGTTGAGCCTTCAGTACGTCCTTTATTCCCAGCTTGGATTGTTATACCTGGGCGTAGGCCATGCCTGCTCGGCTATCAGTTTTGATTACTCAGCATCTTGAGTGGGATTTTTGCGGATTGTCGTTGCTGGTTTGGGATTTTTGACCGCGAGGTTGGGCATCCGCATTATGATCGCCTTTCGAGCCAGTTTTCACTCCCGTTCACTGACGGTTTGGTCCCCGTCAGGGCATCCTTTCGACCCGTGGGTCTGTTGGAGTTATGTTGGCTTGTTGAGTGTCCAACCGTGGCTTGAGATTGGGTCTCTGGAGGATCCCTTTTGAGGGTAGCTCGTGGTTGAGAAGGCCACTCGGGTGATTTTGGATCGGAAGTAACCGAGTGAAGACCCCAGCTTATTGGATCTTTTCCTCATAGGATGAATCTGTGGGTATACTTCGGGTCACCTTGTTGAGATTTACACCAGGATGTGGTTTGGTGCGTGTTGCACCGATGGTTATTCTGTTTTCCCCCAGCTTTTGATGGAGCCTCTGTGTTGTTTTACGTCTCAGCTCAGGTGTGTTTTACTTTTGGATCCCTCGCCATGATTGACTTGTCTATTGAGATCTGTGATTGTTGGAGTACGAGGAACGCCCGTTGCGGATTCTGGCTCGAGAGATGAGGGAATCGCGCAATCGGGCCATGCCGTACTGGGTATTGTTGTTATTGGGGAGTGATCACGGGGAGTGTGTGGTGTGTGGGGAGCTGGAGGCGTGATTGATGGATACCTACCCGTGGTATTTGTGACTCCTGGTGGATTTGAGCTAGTTTCGAGGACGAAACTTTTCTTAGTGGGGGAGGATGTGAGGACCTGGATCCCCACGACGAGATTACTGGATCATCTACAGCTCCCGGAGGCCTATGTGGCGTGTTGGTGGGATTTGTGCCCCAATTGGACATTAGTGTTGGGCTCAGTGTGTTAAATGGATCACGTGGGTGATTGGCGGACTCCGTCGGAGTTCCAGAAGTGGTTTCGCGCGCCAAGGATATTTAAATTGGACTCAGTGCGAAGTTTGGACCAAGGATTACCTTTCCGGATGCCTTCGGCAAATTTTGGAGTTGGAATTTGGCGAAATGGACATCAAATTCGGATTCAGCGCGCGAAAACGGTTAAAACGGACTACCCACTTGTCATTTTTGAGCTTCGGGTACTGTTCACGCCGGAACAGTGTTTCCGGCGGCGGCGGCAGCGGCGGAGCGGCCGCAGGCAGCGCGGCGGACGGTGGCGCGGGCCGCCCGGTCCACGCGGCAGGCGTGCGCCGGGGGCGGGACGCGTGGCGGCTCGGGAGTGGGCCGGTCCGCGGGGCGCGGTCTACGGGGGAGTGCGGGGCGCACGGTGGACCGGGGGTGACACGTGGCATCACCCTAGAGGTGGGTTCACGGCGGATGGTCTATGCAGTTTTCGGGATGGCTCATGGTTTACGGTGCACCGGGCTTGGACACGTGGCAGGTTTGCATTGGTTCGGTCCACATGATTGCGTGCACCGGGTTCACTAGGCAGAGGCTTGACACGTGGCATTCTCCTATTGGTGGGGCTACTGTGCGCGGCAGGGTGGCAGGCGGCGGCGTCAGGCGGGCACGTGGGCGCGGCAGGCGGGCGTTGACCGGGGTGCGTGCCACGTGTCGTCGTCCGCGGGTGGCCACGTGGCGCGACGCGTGCGGCGGGTTCGGCTGTTGCCTGTTTGGCGGGCGACGTGGAGGCCCAGGAAGGTTTCGGGCTGCTACAGTGATCTTTCGGGCTGCTACAGTACGCGCCCGAAAGTTCCCAGCGCCCGGAAACGGGGACATGTTGGGTATTAAGTGATTTGTTTTTCCCAGCTTATATAGAGGCCGAGTTCTTTTGCAGAGAGCTTCTTCTCCGCGCGGAATTTCACTGTGCAACCTTCACAAGAAATCTTCCTCTCCCAGTGGCGATTCCATCTGCAGATTTCCAGATTTTTCAGCGGCACGTATCCCGAGGTTACCATTTTTACGGCGCGGCGCGACGCTCGTTCGTTTGTGTTCTTCTTCGTCGCATTTCGGTGCGAGGACTCCCCCGGCTTACTCCGACCTCCGAATGAGGCGATTCTTGCGCCGTTGGCTTCACGACTGGTAGGGCTATGTTTCCCATGTTTACTGGTTTTTCCCATTCCGAGTTTTTCATGGGTCTTTCAGATCATCTTGTAACCCCTTTTTCTGGGCGGAGTTTTGGGACAGTGGTGCGGTATTTTGGCGATATCTTCGCGCACAGGCATCGGATTGGGGCGATTCAAGAGGCGATTTGCATCTACACATCACGAGGAATATGCCCAAATTTTCTTGGAATTTTCTGAATATTTCTCGAAGGTGAAGATTATCTGTGAACAGTAATTGTTGCTACAGTTTTTGAGTGTAGTTTGATTCGGGGTGGTTCCCTTGTCCGAATTGTTTCTCAGTGTAGGAAGCTCGGAATTGGACGTGCAGGTACTCGTTTCGAAGGTATCGACGCGAGGATTACTGTGGTATTTTTATTGGATTTTTCTGGGCACTTGCAGCAGGTGAAATATGCGCGGCTTTGGGACTGATTTTCAGATTTGTGTATGTTTGGTTAATTTTGGAATAAGAGTGTAATGTTGAGCGTTATTGTTGTGCCCAGGGGTGTTTCTAGCTGTTTGAAGCCGAGGCTCGCGCGACTTGTACCGAGGATGTTTTGTTGGCAGATTTTGGACCGCGGGCGTCTACCCACTTCACCGACTTCAGGTTTGCCTTGGGTTAAGCGCTTCAGGTGGGTGAGCTTATTATCAGTAATTGTTTAAGGCAATGTTTATATTGTGGCAAGTATAAGTCCACTTGTGGGGATGTCACCTCTCTATGACTGATGCATGCATGTTTAGGATACATGGTTTATGTTGGTAAGTAGGTAAGCTTGTTAATGATATTGGTATAAATGTTTGCAAGAATAGTATGTATGAGGTATACTGAGGACTTGCATGACTTGGACATCTATGTGATGATTAGTGTAAGCTTACCTAGGATAATGTTACCCTATGAGATTATGTAACATGCCATGTTAGCACATAGCCTTTCTTGTGATGGATTATGCTTGGGACAGGATTTCGTAGCTATGTGCGGATTTGTACTCTGAGGAGTTATTATGATCATTCTATTGTTGAACCCTGAGTTGTGGACAGGTCTAGTTTTGAGATTCCGGCATGTTGTTTATTCCTAAAGGAACTATTATTATGCTTTACCCCCTTTATTTCCTTGAGGACATTTGCATGCTTGTATGGTCATGTAGTTAGGCCATCTTTTACTGCTGCACTATTTATGGGAACTTGACTTAGGAGAAACCATGCTTTTCCTTTCTTCGCTTTTGCTAGTCAAGTGTTCAGTGCTGCTCGGGTTCGAGCAGGGGTCTGGATGGGGTAGTCAGGACTTCGTGTCTGGGACAGGTTGGTTTAGTTGTGGGGCTTTGCGGCAACCGCGGATATTGGGCGGTTGACCGGATGTTTCTCTATGCACCTGATTGGGTATCAGTTTTTCTTAGTGGATGGAGTTTCCCACTTATCGTTTAGTTGCATCCGACTGAGGTCGGGTCTTTCTTTAGTGGTTGAGTTTTTCCACTTTGATCTGATTGGTGATCAAGTCCTGCTGTTTCGAGATACTGTTGATGTTGATGACAGAGATGCTTAACTCGTGTGGGTAGCTCCCCTCGAGTGCCGCTCCGGAGTAGGCTTCAGACCGTGTTGGGTTCCGGTCAGACCGTGTTGGGTTCCGGTGAGACCGTGTCGGGTGCCGGTCAGACCGTGTTGGGTTCCGGTCATTTGGACAGAGCAGGCAGTGCCGGGTTTTATACCAGTTCATTCGATTGAGTTTATTTCGGTCAATTACTTTTATTGTTACACTCGTGCCTGGGGGCCGAGTGCAGCCTGGTAGTTGAGTTTAGATCAGTGCTAGTATTGTTGAGAGCCGTCTGGTTGACGGTGGTCCCGTGTTGTTGCGAGTACTTTGACCCCTGTGTGAGAGGTTGAGCATCTTGATTCTACCCGTTCTGAGAGAGAGAGCGTGGACTTTGACCATAGCCTGCATGATCCTCTACTCGATAGCGAGCTAGTCCGTTTGGACGCCCTACGTAATTCCTGCCCGTCTTTGGGAGGTGGTTGTAGGTGGATACAGGTTGACTGGACCAGATGTGGCAGTCAGCTGGATTGGGTCGTTGGTGCACTTTATGTGCTAGTGGTTGCATACCACTGTTTGGTTCTCCCCTTTTAGCCTTTAGTTAGGGGCTGGGTAGCTGTGAGAGTTTTCAGCTTACTCATTTCAGTCTTATGACTTGGGTTAATTTTTGTCTCTTGAGGACTTGGTGGGCAGACCGTCGGGTCTGGCGGTGGTACCCACTGAGAACTCCCGTTTTGGAGTAGTTCTCACACCCTTTGGGGGTTTTTTCCCCTTTTTCTCCTCTCCTTTGTTTTGCAGAGTCTTAGCAGGTGTTGCCGACTCTGCGGTTGTTGATCGTGGCGAGGGAGTCGCGAGCTAGATCCCTACCCGGCGTTGGAGAGTAGCGGTACCCTTCTGAGGAGATCATCAGTAGATTAGCTGTTTCTTTTTCCCCTTTTGAGAGACTATTGTAGTGAGGATATTTTGTATTGAGAGACTGTACACTGTTGTTTATATATTGGAGTTACCTCCCGGTTGGGTTTAGAGCTTGTACTCGAGGATTTGTATTATTATTATTTTGGGAGGCAGACAGTGTTGTTTATTTCCAGTTGTACAGTGATTGATTTTAGTTACAGCAGATTTTTATTTATAGCTCTGATATCTGTTTAGTTATAGAACTTTTCTTGCAGGTAGGACGCTTCGCCTATGCAGGTTGGCATAGGTGGCGGATCTGTTTGGCGGGCCCGGGTCGCAGTTTCGACCCCGGGGCGTGACAATATCTATATAATTCTTCTCGAGTTGCTCATTGGACTCTTGAAGGGAAACATTTACTTTTATCAGATTTTTCCTTTCCACTTCAAGAGCGTTTGAGAGAGAAGTTGCTCTTTTTGCTTCTTCTTCGAGATCATGCACTCTCCCTCTCAAACTCTTGTTTTGCTTAGCCACTTTCTTTGAATCCCTCAAAAGTCTGTGGTAGGCTAAAGCAAAATCTTCACCTTCCGAATCATCCGATTCATTGTCCGTTGCAATCTTTTCAACAGTGGAGTTGGACAACGACTCGGATGTACTTGCCATAAAGCACATGAAGGGTGAAGATATGGACGCGTGGAATGCCGTGGAGCTCTTTTCTTCATCACTTGAAGACGACTCATTTGACGTTGAGTTGTCATCCCAAGTGACGACTTGCATCGCCTTCTTCTTTGCCGGATACTTGTTGGGACACTCCGTTGCAATGTGGCCGTAGCCTCGACATTTGAAGCACTGTTGTTGTCCCTCTGAACTTTTCTTATCCTTTGAGAAGTTCTCTAGCTTTCTTGACTTGTAACTTGAAGTACCCTTGCCTTTGATCGACTTTCCGAAGGATGGAGATTTACTTGAATTACCCCTTCGAAAGTTGCGACGAAACTTCCTTGTCAAGAGAGCGAGCTGCTTCTCAAATTCCTCCATAGAAAGATTCTCGTCATCGTCTGAGGAGGATGTATCCACGTCTTCTTCCTTAGTTGTTTTCAACGCATAACCTGAAGACTTAGAAGAGGATGCTTTTCCAGAAGAATTGTTAGTAGTAAATGTCATTTCATAAGTTTGTAATGAACCAACTAATTCTTCTACACGTATTTCGTCCGGGTGTTTAATAGTTTCAATGGCAGTAACCTTTGGGCGAAATCGTTCAGGAAGAGTTCTTAAGATCTTTCTTACAATCTTAAATTCTGGAATCTTCTCTCCCAGGTTAGCACATGAGTTTACGATATCTTGCAATCGTGTATAGTAGTCCGTGAAAGATTCATTTTCTGCCATTAAGATAGAGTCAAGCTTGCTCGTAAGCATTTGCAGTTTCTGAATCTTCACGAGGTTAGTTCCCTCATGTGTAACCTGAAGAACATCCCAGATTTCTTTCGCAGTCTCACATGCTGAGACGCGAGAGAACTCAGTTTGAGATAAGGCATTAAAAATAGCATTAATTCCCTTGCCATTGTAAGAAGATGAGTCTAACTCTTCCTTGGTCCATTTCGACCTAGGTTTTAAGGTGTGGACATCACCAATAAATTCAGTTGGATTAGACCATCCTAATTCAATTGATTGCCACACCCGTTCGTCGATGGAAACTAAAAAGGCTTTCATCCGCACTTTCCAGTACGCATAATTTGTTCCATCGAAGAACGGGGGTCGGTTGATGTTTCCACCTTCAACCATTGTTTACAACCCTATTCCCGCTCTGATACCACTTGTTGGGTTATATGTAATAAGGATCTAAATAGGGGAAAAAACACCTAGAGGGGGGTGAATAGGTGTAAACGTATAAACACTCAAAAATCGTTGCGATAAAAACCCAATGCGGAAATAAAAAATAACTCGCAAGATTTTTACGTGGAAAACTCCATCACCGGAGTAAAAAACCACGGGACCGATAACACGGCAGAAATCCACTAGAATTAAAACACGTACAAGGTGATTTACTGTACACACTTACGACTCAACCTTTTCCATACGCTCCTAGAGGATCTTCTCCGCTCGCTCCGCGACGCTTCTCGAATCCACGATCTGCGCCCAACGCCGAATCCACGGCGTCCAACGTCGAATCCACGACGTCCGACCGAGTCCACGGTCTTCACCCAATAGCACCCTTCGAATCCACGAATGTGCCTCGCTCCGAATCCACGAGAGCGGTTGAACCTTGAATCCACAAGGACACGCGAATCCACGCGCCGATTTTTGGGGTAAATCGTTGTTTTTAGGGTGGTGATGATCCGCCGAATACTTAGATCAAAGATAGATCGGAAATACCATCTAAGTATTCATTAGTTTGATTCAACTCAAGATGTGAGTATGAATACCTAGAATCAAACTAATCAATATAGATGAAGAAACATAGAGTATTCTCTAATGATTTCCTTTCTTCTCTATATGTGGATCTAGGGCCGTATGAAATGATATATGAATATGACGGCTCTATTTGGATTTTGGATTAACCCTAGAAAAAGAGTCATAGGGTCTATTTATAGGTTAGAAACCCTAGGAAGGAGATAAGAATCAAAAACCTAACATTTCTGGAATTTTGACGGACGGCGATCCGGATCGGATTTGGGCGATCCGGATTGCAGTTGCAATAAAGACGGTTTCCAGAAAACAAACGTTCGGGATCCGGATCGGAATGCCTGATCCGAATCGTTCATACATTTCAGAGAACTCAACGTTCGGGATCCGGATCGTGAGATGCTGCGATCCGGATTGAAGTAATGTATGAAACAACAACCTTCGGGATCCGGATCGCTGGCTCTGATCCGGATCCTGAACATGTCCGAACACCAGTTTTTGATTTTTATGCAGTTAAAAATTCTTCCAAGTGTTTCTACACTACAAGAAGTATTCGGATCACACAAAAATATTTAGTTAAACATACCTGATCCTTTTGAATTCTTCTTTCTTGAGATTGAGTTGAATGATCCAACTTTCTTTACCTTCAATCTTCAAGACTTGAAACTTTCACGAAACTACGCCAACTCAAATTCCGTAACAGATACTTCATCCATCACTACCTCCCCGCACTCTACATATAGCGCCTGCTCCATCGAGGTCTCCAAGGTCTGCAACCTGCGTGAACGAACCAGCTGAAAAATGTCCCGACGCAACCCTCGCTCAAACATGTAAATCCTGTGCGCCTCGTCTCGAGCTACGTGTGGTACACATGCTAGCAACTGATTGAAATCCACAATATACTCGTGCACTGGACGATCGCCCTGTCGAAGGTTCCTCAGCCGCTCTTCCAGCCTCTGCCGGACGCTCTCTGGGAAGAAAGCCCCAAGAAGAAGACTGCGGAACTCCGCCCAGGACAAGAGGTGAGCCCCAGGCGGACCCGCTGGTCGCACACGCCGCCACCAAGCCTCGGCGTTGCGCTCCAAAAAGTTCGTCGCCAAAAGCACCTGATACCGCTCCTCAATAAACAGCGTCTCAAAGCGTCGCTCCATCGCCGTGATCCACGATTCTGCATCCCACGGCTCGGCGCTCTGCCCCGAGAAACGGGGCGGGTCAAACTGGCGGAACCTCATCAGTAAGTCAACCATCTCCCGCTGCTCAGCCGGGGTCAGCGGTCCCGTCAATCCAGAGGGCTGTCCCCCAGTGCCCTTAGCGATAGGGGATGCCGGGGTCACTGGTGCAGCCGGGGGAGCCACAGCAGGGGAAGATGGTACGAGAGAACTCTCCGGGGGTGCTACTGTTGGCTGCACCCTCTGCTCTAACAACTGTGTCAGCCGACCCACGGCCTCCTCCTGACGCCTAACAACCTCTGCCATCTGGGCCATCTGTGCCTGTAGCTCCTGCACCTCGCTCTGCTGGCCCTGCCCGGACTCCTGCTGCTCGGGCTCCGAGGAAGAAGGCTGCGAACGGGTCGACATCCCGCGTCGCGGAGGCATCCTGCCACAAGAAACCACAATCAGAATCATAACCCAACACGACCCAATCTAGCGAAAGTCAGAGACATCTCCCTATTTCTGCGGCTTTATGTTGTCTGCAGCCAACATAACTGTCCACCAGAAATTGGGTATGTCGATCCCTCTTCACTCACTGGAAGAGTCCAATAAATAAATCCACGACTTTCGCGAAATGTCACGTCTCTCACGCCCTATCATCCTAGGGTCTGCCAAAAGCCTAGGGTTTCCTAAGTCCCAACTGACCTATCCCTAAGCTCTGATACCAACTTAATCTGTCACGCCCAGGGTGTAAATGAGAACCCGGGCCCGCCAACAGATCCGCCGTGCACACAGAATTTTCCATGTACACGAAGCGCTGGTAACCTGCTCAGATATATAATATACAATAAAAGAGCACAACAGAGCTGAACTGAAAGAACTACAAGTAATCTCAGACTGAAATAAAGTAAAAGCTGAAATAAAAGTACAATAAACTCCCAGCTCACCAAAAATATACAACCAGCTGGCCGAAGCCAGACCCAAAAGTAATCTACTATAGTCTGAGATACAAAAGGGGGTACAATAAAAATCTCGCTAATCTCTCGCTCGGGGTAGATGATCTAGCTAGTCGGCGATCCTCTTACCTCGATCTGCCGCTGATGGCCCAGCAGCTCCCGCAGATGACTCTGCAAAACAAAGGGGGAAAGACAGAGAACAACCATGGGGGTGAGAACTACTAGATAAACCAGTAGCCTCCCCTAGTGGGTAAAAACCTCAAATGCTGACGCACCCACTAGGACTATAACAGGCAAAAGAAAGGAACAGTGGTATGCAATAAAGACTGCTGAAAAAGGAAGCTACTACTACTATTCCTCAAAATGCAGTGTCAAGAAGATGACTGTATATATGCAACTATAACCCAACTGCCCAAGAAGACTCAATCAAAGGGCCAGGAGATACTGGCACTGCCTGCTCTGTCTGTGCCCGGCGCTCGGCACGGTGTAAAGTGTCATCACTCACAACTCACCTACTGTGCCCGGCGCTCGGCACGGTGTAAAGCCTACTCCGGAGTGGCACTCGAGGGGAGCGACCCACACGAGTAAAGTGTCTCTGTATCAAGTATCTCTGTAACCAATATCGCACAATAGCAGGACTGGATCATGACTATGATCAAAGTGGGAAAAACTCCATCCACTAATGCAATCCCGATCCCCAATCTGATGCAATAGTAAACATCCGGTTAACCGCCCAAAATCCGCGGTCACCGCTGAACCCATAAACCCCAATCTGATAAGGTAAAAACATCTGGTCAACCGCCTAACATCCGCGGTTGCCACTATGCCCCACAATCCCCAAAACTAGTCTAAACTGTCCCAGACAATACTATCTCAAAATCCCGATTAGACTCGAGCATCATGCAGCGATAGAGAAGAAGAACAATAAAACATGTTTTCTCCTAAGTCAAATCCCATAATATAGTGCTACAGTAAAATGGTGGCTTAACTAGTTGTCCAAATAAGCATGCAATTGTCCATCTTAAAAAGTATTAGAAGAATGATCGAGGGTTTTTGCAAAGAATTGTTTGAAAATATTTATGTATTCCTTATTTGCATACGGTTCAGGATATAGCAATTGTCTAACATTATTGTCCCAAATTTATCGCATAGAGGTTATTAATCAAATTAGGGGGCATTGCACCAGGTTCACATGCTAACAGCTAGTTGTCACAAATATAATTGGGGAACTCTAATACTCCTAGTGAGCAAGTCAACAAAGAGGAAAACACAACCACCCACCTCGAAAAGCGTGCACAACACCCAAGAAATAACCCGCTGTCGTCTAAGCACCCCGTCAGCCGAAACAGTATCCTACAACATCATACAAGTGTACACGGTGTAAAAATCACAAGTCCCAAAACAAATTTTACTATTTTTATAATAAGCACGGAAAACGAGGAATTTTACCTCTGTCCCGAGCTCCTAAAATCCTAGAAAAATCACGGTTGCGTTCCTCGCGAAAAGTAGCCCAAAATCGACTCTTGAATCATCTCGATCTGATATTCCTATGCCGAGAAACAATTCGTCGAAGTCGTCGTTGTCCAAAAATCCAAACAGCAAAAGAGGGGGTCAAAACACCTCGGGAATCATGCCAAGGAATCAGAATCTAGAGAAACCACCAACACGGAAAACGACGCTCTACCTCTTAGGAACATAGCCGCGAAGAAATCGTCGGAAAAGGACTCATGTACTGCGCAGGGGACTCCTCAGGCCGAAATGCGACAATAACGGGCCGCAGATGGGGAAAAACCGAGGCACACCGTAAAATCCGAATCGCAGTTGTCGAGCCTCCGAAAAATCTGAGATCGCACCACGAGGTAGAAGAAGAAGAGATGAAAAACTTCTCTTAAGGTCCCTCCCTCCCACTCTCTCTCTACGTTCCGGAAAAATAGAAAAAAAGAGAGAGAGAGGAGGTATTTATAGGCAAGGTCCAGCCCAAGGTCCGGACCCTGCACAAAGGATTTGGGCGCACGAAATCTCGTCCGACCCAGCCCGCAGTTCACCACGTGCCCTCCGAACAGGGGACAGCGCGGCCGGCCAACTGGGGCCGCCCACGTGTCCCCGCAATTAGCGGGAAACGTGGGTGGCGCCCGACCCGGCTGTCGCGCTACACCGCGTACGCCAGGCGTACGTGGACCAGCAAATCCGGGGCCGCCACGTGGCGCGCCCTGGTCCACCGTGCACCGCGCACAACCCCGCCTCTGCCCGGCCTGCCCGCGCTGCCCGCGCACGCTCCCGCGGGCCGCGCGCACTGCACCGGGCCAATCAGCGCCTGCCACGTGGCCCGCCGGTCCACCGTACACCGGCTTTCCACTCCGTGGACCGGGAGTTGCGCGCCGGCCCAATCAGAGGGCGCCACGTGTCCAGGCGGTCCACGGCTCCCCCCCATGCACCATTTTGCGCAGAAAACTTTGGGGGGTCCGTTTCGGGCATCCGGACTCCGAAAAATATAAATAAACAGCCGTTTTCAAGCGTTTTTCCGCGCTGAATCCAAATACGGCCACCGCTCGGCCTAAAACCACTTCTAAAATTCGGCAAATGCAGCCGAAGGTCAGGATTGCTCCCAAATCCTCTCAGAGTCCAAACAACACACCACTTTGACATGTTGGGGCCCCACACACCAATAACAGGTGTTCCACACCCCGAAACAAGGGAAAAACACTGGGAAAAACTGGGACACTACAAATGTCCCTAGTCAAACCTGTCACGGAGTGGGTAAAGTTAGTGACAAACAAAGTAGATGTCTTAACAATTAACGTTGAATTAAAAACAAACCGTTTATACCGGAACCTTTCGCTAAAAACCCTGTTACAAAAATAAGCTGTGTTGGGTTATATTTAATTGGATCTAAATAGGGGAAAAAACACCTAGAGGGGGGTGAATAGGTGTAAACAATAAACACTCAAAAATCTTTGTGATATAAAACCCAATGCGAAAAAATAAATAACACGCAGAGATTTTTACGTGGAAAACTCCAAACCGGAGTAAAAAACCACGGGACCGATAACACGGTGAAATCCACTAGAATTAAACACGTACAAGGTGATATACCGTACTCACAGACGACTCAACCTTTTCCATACGCTCCTAGTTGATCTTCTCCGCTCGCTCCACGACGCTTCTCGAATCCACGATTTGCGTCCAACGCCGAATCCACGGCGTCCAACGTCGAGTCCACGACGTCCGACCGAATCCACGGTCTTCACCCAGTAGCACGCTTCGAATCCACGAACGTACCTCGCTCCGAATCCACGAGAGCGGTAGCACCTTGAATCCACAAGGCCACGCGAGTCCACGCGCCGATTTTGGGGTAAATCATTGTTTTTTGGGTGGTGATGATCCGCCGAATACTTAGATTAGAAATAGATCGGAAATACCATCTAAGTATTCATTGATTTGATTCTACTCAAAATGTGAGTATGAAAACCTAGAATCAAACCAATCAATATAGATGAAGAAACATAAGATAGAATCTATGATTTCCTTTCTTCTCTATATGTGGATCTTAGGTCGTATAAAAGATGACGGCTTCTTTTTCGATTATGTGGATTAGCCCTAGAAAAAGAATCATTGGGTCTATTTATAGGTTAGAAACCCTTGGAAAAAGATAAGGATCAAAAACTATCTTTTTCTGTAATTTTTCATGACGACGATCCGGATCGGAGATTGGCGATCCGGATTGCACTAGCGAGAAAAACAGTTTCCAGAAAAACGAAGGTTCGGGATCCGGATCGAAGTGCTTGATCCGGATCGTTCATACAGTTCACCAAACATCAACGTTCGGGATCCGGATTGCAAAGCCTGATCCGAATCGCTCAAATAAAAAGGTAAACCCAGTGTTCGGGATCCGGATCAGGGAAGGCTACGATCCGGATTGAACTGGTGTATGAACGAACAACCTTCGGGATCCGGATTGCAAAGTCTGATCCGGATCCTGAACATGTCCCATGTCCAGTTTTTGATATTTATGCAATTACAAGTTCATCCAAGTGTTTCTACACTATAAGAAGTATTCGGATCACCAAAGATATTAAGTTAAACATACCTGATCCTTTTGAATTCTTCTTTCTTGAGATTGAGTTATATGATCCAACCTTCTTTACCTTCAATCTTCAAGACTTAACCAAATTCACGAAATACGGCAACTTAAATTCCGTAACAATCTCCCCCTTTGGCGGTTTCGTGATAAAACATAGATCCACTCAAGAAAATTCAAAAAGATATTTTTGTTGCTATCACCATACAACAAAAATTTACAATGGAGATCCAAAATAAAATACATGAGTTAAACTCCTAAAACAGACTCTAGACTTAGACATTTGTACTCTCTGCAAAAGAAATCATTCTTGACAAAAGAAATCGTTAGATACCTCAAGAATTTTATATCATTCAAAAACCACATACAGAGATGAAGTTTATACTCATTTATACTTACCATGACATTTATACATTCAGATATGTAAATTGATCATAGTTAAAACACCAACATATCTTCTATGCAATCAAAATCCAAATGTCATGTTAGTGAACATCAACTTGTTAGTTATATTACATGCCCAAATAGTTAGTCGAATAGTTAGTCGAGGCATGCATTCAAACACAAATGAAAACCGAAAGTTGAAGTTCTACTTATCTTTCAAGTTGAGGTTATACTTACCTCCATAGTTTCAAGTTTCTTTCTCACAACCATTGTATCATTGTTTATCTCTCTCTCCCCCTTTTTGTCACAAAAATTAGCCAAAAATTACCAAAATGGAGAGAATAGTTAACTGTTCAAGTACCAAAAGTTTGAGAACTAAAAACTAAAAACTAAAAAACTTAAAAACCTGCACAAGAGAAGGATTAAAAATCTGCATAAGAAACAGAAATTAGAAGGATACGGATTATTCAGACTCATCTGAACTGATACAGCCGAGAATTTGGAAGATTTTCTTTAATCGCTTGTTCATTGATGACTGATTCTTATTTACCTTCTTTATTTCTTCCTTTACCTCAATAAGTTCATTTGATATACGTTCTTGCTCGTTGGAGAGCCTTTGCTGTTCTTTATAGATTGAGGTAACCGATGCATCATCATCAGAAGTTGATGGAGGTGCTCGTTGTGCTGCATGTGCTGGTTGGACTGGAGGGGTTGCTGCCGGTGTAGAGGTTGTTGCTTGTTGTTGTTGTGCTCGTTGTCGGTGAGGAGGTAATATGGGCTCGTCTTGCTTTGTCGAGAGAGACTTTACAATTGTTGTTTCATTGATCGTTCCTAAACTGTGCATGTAGGAACTCGCATTTGTGTCAGCTTTAAATTTGCGAAGAATGCGCATGATGATCATTGGATAAGGTAGTCTCTCTGAAGGGTGAGCATGTTCCACATAGCGAGCCATCCTCGCCCAGATGATGTAAGGAATGTTTAAGTTTGCTCCCATTGCTGCTGTGGGGTTTCCAAGAAGATAAAGGAATAACATCCTATCCCACCGAAGAACCTTCGTGTTCATATTTGGAAGGACGTTATAGCAGACAATGAAGTTTAAGTAGCGATACTCAGGTCGTAGCTCTTTTGAAAAGACTGAGTTTCCTGCTGACGGAGTATCGGGCAGACAGATGCCATCAACTACCACTCTCCAGGAGTTGGTGTTGAAAATTTGATTCTTCAGATAATGAGCCCCATCAGCTCGGGCCTTCATCCCTAATACCTCTCCAATCAGTTGAGGGGTTACTTTAATCTTAACATTTTTGACCAATGTTTGAAAGTCTCGACGACCGCTCTCCTGATCAACGAGATAGCAAGCATTTTGATAGAACATCCTCACTGAGTGAAGACAATACCCAGTGGTCTCGGGGAAATCGCAAATGGGAGCAAGACCTGTCTGGTCATACAGAGTCCCAAATGGCGGAGATCTTTCCTTCAAGGCTTTGACATTAACATGCCTTTCGCCAATGCATTCCCTGTTTTCAAAGTCCTTTATCCTAGCAGAGCTGATAAAGTCTTGTGGAGGTGCTTGGCTATCAACTGGTTGCTCAATGGAAATTCCTCGAGCACTCCCTCTTTTGCGAGCAACACTTTTTCTTCTTGTCTTCCCAGAAGTTTCTTCCATTGGAGCTTTGCCCTTTTCAGCAGCAGTAGGCGGAGCCTTTGATGTTTCCGCAGGCGCTTTTCCTTTCGAAGCAGTGGGTGCTGTTGCTTCAACTTGAAGCTCATCCCAATCAATTGATTCCGTTTCAGATTCTGTATCGGAATCATCTTTAGCTTTCTTCGCTTTCTTAGCCCTCTTGGGCTTGACAGTGACTCTCGTATGTACCATAGCAGCCAGAAGAAAAATGATCCACGTGATCACCATTGCTATTGGTTTCTTGTGAAAAGAAATCCTGTGAGCAACACCTCAAGAACACGAAAAAATTGTTAATTTTCAAAAATTAGAAAAATTGTACCCAAACAATCATTATCGTGTAGAGAGACTAAGAATCAAATTAGTTTTGCAAAAAAAATTTAAAAATAGATCAATCGCATGATTTTCGAAAATTCTCATTATATGCCCTAAAACCGAAAATTTTGAAATCGAAGGCCAAAAATTCGTTTATCTTGAGAATACCTAGCATATAATCAAAACTAATCTACCCAGAGTTCTTATTTCAAAAGAAATTTGATCAAAAACCATCCACAAACGAAATAGATACAAGAATTTCATCACGTTTTGAGGAAGAATATGAAAAACTGTGAAAAACCGAGATTTTGATCAATAAAACTTACTTGGAATCGAAGAACTTGAGTTTGAAAGCTTCCAAGATGGATGAATTCTAGAGAGAGAAGCTCTGGAAACTTTGGAACAAAAGATTGGAGTAAAAGAAATCAAAACCCTTTTGTTCTATATAAAACCCTAGCCGCGATCCGGATCAGTTCGTGATTACGATCCGGATCGGCTACCCGCAGAGAAAATCTGCGTTCGGGATCCGGATCGGCAAGTCCAATCCGGATCGTCTGCCCGTAGAAGAATATCTGCGTTCGGGATCCGGATCGGCAGGTCCAATCCGGATCGGCTCCAACTTTTTCTTTAGAAAATTTCAGAGAAATTCTAGAAAAACCAGAAAAAGATTGTAACCACTTTTGTGTATCAACTTTAAATGAAAATCATCGTTTCATACAACAAGAAATAGATTATGCCAAATCTATCAATAACATCCAACAAATGAAACGAAAATTTATAAAAATTAAATCCCTTAAAGTTGAACAACTTCAATTACATCTAACTTGATCTTATGAGTAATGCCTTTATCAAATCATCAATTCGGTAAAGAAAATGAAATACAAAGATCAATAGATGTCTAACATCCCAGATAAGTTAGATAATATATCTAGTCAATTTATTGAAGAGAGTGGCTCTTTGAGCATCTTTCATTAAAATTCCCACCTTATACCAACCTTAAAATTTTGACAGAGTCAAGTATTTCAACATGCATTTTATTTAATCAAACTTGAAAAACCTTGCTTGGTATACATGTGGTAGCTGCACACAGTACTCGGACGACCGAGGTGGTAGCTCTTTCCTCCATGTGGTGGTAGTTTTCACACTCCTCATTGGGATGTAACTCTTTCCACATCTTTTGAGCATAATACTTTTTCTTTGACTCCCCCTCAATTGGCTATCAATTATTTAAGATATAAAGTATTCAGCCAAATATTGATCTCGATTTCATACTCGACTAAACAGTCAAATAAGATAAAAACTATACCAAGAGATCATCGAGAGAGAAATTGAGTTTGATCAAAACAAAGATGATTTAATTGACATAAATGATCATTGCATCAAATGAAATATTATGACATCTAAAGCATAATAGATTTCTAAATATATAAAAGGATGCAGTTAAAGTCAATCAAAACTAATGCTCAATTAATGTTCTATGTCTAAGCATAGATAATGAACAAAAACACAAAAACAAAACCTAACCTAAACAAAAGTTTCAAAAAGAGGTTATTTCAAGGAAAGCATTCCAATTGCTTTACGCAAATGAATAAAACGTTTTTGATCCAAAGGTTTTGTTAACAAGTCAACTAATTGATCTTCAGTTGAAATGTAGGAAATTTGAAGAATATTTGATTCAACTAGCTCTCTAAGAAAATGATATCTAAGTTCAATGTGTTTTGTTCTAGAGTGCAACACAGGGTTTTTTGAAATATTTATAGCACTATTGTTGTCACATAAAACAGTTACCGAAGTTGCTGAAATCCGGAAGTCGCTCAACACGCTTTTCATCCAAATGAGTTGAGTTGAACAACTACCCACTGAGATGTATTCCGCTTCGGCAGTCGAGAGTGCAATGCAGTTTTGCTTTTTACTATGCCATGCAACAAGACAATGGCCAAGATAAAAACATGCACCACTCGTACTTTTCCGATCATCCACAGATCCTGCCCAATCGGCATCTGAGTATCCAATAATATCTAGACTTGTTCCCATAGGATACCAAATTCCGAAACTAATGGTTCCTTTGATGTACCGGATGATCCGTTTCACCGCTTTCAGGTGAACCTCCTTTGGTGCTGATTGATATCTCGCGCAAATCCCAACACTAAAGGATATATCCGGGCGACTAGCTGTGAGGTAAAGTAGACTTCCAATCATGCTGCGATAAAGTTTCTCGTCTACATTCTTACTAAGAGATTCACTTCCTAATCCCTTATTGCTAGTTCCCATAGGAGTAGGAAAATCTTTAGAATCTTCTAATCCGAATTTCTTTACCAACTCCTTTGCATACTTGGATTGACACAGATGGATGCCTTCACCATTTTGTTTCACTTGCAATCCAAGAAAGTATGTCAGTTCCCCCATCATAGACATCTCAAATTCGCTTTCCATGGTTTCTGCGAATTTAGAAGCATCATTATCCTTTGTTGCTCCAAACACAATGTCATCGACATAGATTTGTGCAACAATGAAGTTATTTTGATAATGCTTCACAAAGAGAGTCCGATCTGCTCCCCCTCGAGTATAGCCCTTCTCCAAAAGGTGCTTTGTCAACCTTTCGTACCACACTCGCGGTGCTTGTTTTAAACCGTAAAGAGCCTTTTTCAAACGAAAAACATGGTTAGGTAGTTTACAGTCTACAAAACCTTTCGGTTGAGCCACATAAACTTCCTCATTTAAAAACCCATTTAAAAACGCGCTCTTAACGTCCATTTGAAAGAGTTTTATTTTAAAGTGACAAGCAATAGCGAATAAGATACGAATGGACTCGAGTCTAGCTACAGGGGCGAACGTTTCATCAAAGTCTATACCTTCTATTTGAGAGTAGCCTTGAGCAACTAAACGTGCTTTATTCCTGATGATGGTACCATCCTCATTTTTCTTGTTCTTGAAAATCCATTTAGTACCGATCACATTGTGTTGCTTCGGAGGCGTCGTTAATTCCCAGACTTTGTTGCGTTCAAACTGATGGAGCTCTTCCAGCATTGCTTCAATCCAGTAGACATCCTGAAGAGCTTCATCGACATTCTTTGGTTCGATCATGGAAACGTAACAGGCGAATCCACAAACCAACTGTCTCCGAGTTTGACTCCTTCTTGTGGGTCTCTAATGATGTTTGATTCAGGACGATCCTTGGAGATGCGTAACGTTTGTTGTAATGGAGTACTCGGAGGTACATGAGATGATTCCTGCACATCAGATAAACTTGAAGAACCATTAGATGCATCATTAATATTGGAAGTATTATCATGAGAAGATGCACTTACAGGAGTATCATCATCAAGAGAGATATCAGGGGTAGATTTATCAGATGCAAAGTGGAAAGCTTCATCTACTTTAACATTTATAGATTCTACGATCGTTTTAGATTCCAAGTTAAATACCCGATATGCTTTACTATTTGTAGAATACCCCAAGAAAATTCCTTCGTCACTTCGAGAGTCAAACTTTCCAAGATTTTCGTGGTCACGTAAAATGTAACACCGACTCCCGAAGATACGAAAATATTGATGTTGGGTTTTCTACAACACCATAGTTCATATGGTGTATTTAACGTTCCTGGGCGCAAATAAACTCGATTAATAACATAGATTGCAGTGTTCACAGCTTCAGCCCAAAAATGTAGCGGTAAATTTCGGCTGTGAAGCATAACACGTGCCATCTCTTGAACAACCCTGTTTTTGCGCTCAACAACACCATTCTGTTGAGGTGTATAGGGTGCTGAGAATTCATGCTTAATGCCGTTGGAAGTGCAAAAATCAGTGAATTTAGAATTTATGAATTCTCCACCTCTATCACTTCTAACACGAATGATCTTTTCATTCTTTTCAATCATAATACGAAGGCAAATCTCGTGAAAAGAATCAAAAGTATCAGCTTTCTCTTTTAAAATGCTACCCAAGAATACCGAGAGAAATCATCAACCAATAAGAAAATATACCATTTACCTCCTAAGGATGGTTGACGTGTCGGCCCCATAAGATCCATATGCAATAATTCCAAGGGTCGTTTGGTACCGACGTGATTCAAGTTCTTGTGTGCAGTCCTAGATTGTTTTCCCTTTTGACAACCACCACACACAATGTTTTGATTAAGTGAAAGTTTAGGAACCCCCTTGACCACGTCTTTGTTCGAAATTCTAGCAAGTTCCTTAAAATTTATGTGTCCTGCAAAATTACAACGAAAACATACCTTAGTGCTTGACGATCCCGAGGAGGGTGAAGTTGGCTTGTTGTCGTTGCTTGTCGTGAATTCCGGTGTCGGAGGAGGAGATACCGACTGAGGCACGAAAACTGTCCCAACCGAACTAAAATCGTCTTTAGTTCGATTGTATCCGAGGCCGAACTTGTTTGATTGACCAAGACCAAGAAGCTTATCCAACTTACTCCTTCCTGATGAAAATCGCTGTAAGTCATCCTTGAGTTGGAGAATGGTCTCTGTCATTTCCAATTTTTCCTGTCGAGCCTCGCCGTTGAGCTTCAAGAAGTAATTCGCTTTGTTAACCATATCTATATAATTCTTCTCGAATTGCTCATTGGACTCTTGAAGGGAACATTTGCTTTTATCAGATTATCCCTTTCCACTTCAAGATCGGTCGAGAGAGAAGTTACCCTTTTTAGTTCTTCTTCGAGATCCTGCAATCTCCCTCTCACCCCTTGTTTTGCTTAGCCAGTTTCTTTGAATCCCTCAAAAGTCTATGGTAGGCTAGAGCAAAATCTTCACCTTCCGAATCATCCGATTCATTGTCCGTTGCATTCTTTTCAACAGTGGAGTTGGACAACGAGTCGGATGTACTTGCCATTAAGCACATGAAGGGTGAAGATGTGGACGCGTGGAACGCAGTTGCGTTGTCTTCTTCATCACTTGACGATGACTCATTTGACGATGAGGTGTCATCCCAAGTGACGGCTTGCATCGCCTTCTTCTTAGACGGATTCTTAGTTGGACATTCCGTTGAGATATGGCCGTACCCTCGGCACTTGAAGCATTGGACTTGTCCTTCTGTGCTTTTCTTATCCTTAGAAAAACCTTCTTGCTTTCTTGACTTGTAACTTGAAGAACCCTTGCCTTTCTTCCACTTTCCGAAGGATGGAGTTTTGCTTGAATTACCCCTTCGAAAATTTCGGCGAAACTTCCTTGTCAAGAGAGCGAGCTGCTTCTCAAAGTCCTCCATAGATAAATTCTCGTCATCGCCTGAGGAGGATGAATCCGCGTCTTCTTCTTTTGTTGTTTTCAAAGCATAACCTGAAGACTTAGAAGAGGATGCCTTTCCCGAAGAATAGTTAGTAGGAAATGTCATTTCATAAGTTTGTAAAGAACCAACTAATTCTTCTACACGGATTTCGTCCGGGTGTTTAATAGTTTCAATGGCTGTAACCTTGGAACGAAATCTTTCAGGAAGAGTTCTTAAGATCTTTCTTACAATTTTAAATTCTGGAATCTTCTCTCCCAAGTTAGCACATGAGTTTACGATGTCTTGCAATCGTGTGTAATAGTCTGTGAACGATTCATTTCTGCCATGAAAATAGAGTCAAACTTGCTCGTAAGCATTTGCAGTTTCTGAATCTTCACAAGGTTAGTTCCCTCATGCGTAACTTGAAGAACATCCCAGATTTCTTTCGCAGTCTCACATGCCGAGACGCGAGAGAACTCTGTTTGTGATAAGGCATTAAATAAAGCATTTATTCCCTTGCCATTGTAAGAAGATATATCAATCTCTTCCTTGGTCCATTTCGACCTAGGTTTGATGGTGCGAACATCACCAATAAATTCAGTTGGATTAGACCATCCTAATTCAATTGATTGCCACACCCGTTCGTCGATGGAAATTAAAAAGGCTTTCATCCGTACTTTCCAGTACGCATAATTTGTTCCATCGAAGAACGGAGGTCTGTTGATGTTTCCACCTTCAACCATTGTTTACAACCCTATTCCCGCTCTGATACCACTTGTTGGGTTATATGAATAATAGGATCTAAATAGGGGAAAAAACACCTAGAGGGGGGTGAATAGGTGTAAACCATAAACACTCAAAAATCTTTGCGATATAAAAACCCAATGCGGAAAAATAAATAACACGCAGAGATTTTTACGTGGAAAACTCCAAACCGGAGTAAAAAACCACGGGACCGATAACACGGTGAAATCCACTAGAATTAAACACGTACAAGGTGATATACCGTACTCACAGACGACTCAACCTTTTCCATACGCTCCTAGTTGATCTTCTCCGCTCGCTCCACGACGCTTCTCGAATCCACGATGTGCGTCCAACGCCGAATCCACGGCGTCCAACGTCGAGTCCACGACGTCCGACCGAATCCACGGTCTTCACCCAGTAGCACGCTTCGAATCCACGAACGTACCTCGCTCCGAATCCACGAGAGCGGTTGCACCTTGAATCCACAAGGCCACGCGAGTCCACGCGCCGATTTTGGGGTAAATCGTTGTTTTTGGGTGGTGATGATCCGCCGAATACTTAGATTAGAAATAGATCGGAAATACCATCTAAGTATTCATTGATTTGATTCAACTCAAAATGTGAGTATGAAAACCTAGAATCAAATCAATCAATATAGATGAAGAAACATAAGATAGAATCTATGATTTCCTTTCTTCTCTATATGTGGATCTTAGGCCGTATAAAAGATTATATTTTATAATGACGGCTACTTTTTGGATTATGTTACCCTAGAAAAAGAATCATAGGGTCTATTTATAGGTTAGAAACCCTTGGAAGAAGATAAGGATCAAAAACTACCTTTTCTGGAAATTTTACATGACGACGATCCGGATCGGAGATCGGCGATCCGGATTGCAGTAGCGAGAAAAACAGATTCCAGAAAAACGAAGGTTCGGGATCCGGATCGAAGTGCTTGATCCGGATCGTTCATACAGTTTACCAAACATCAACGTTCGGGATCCGGATTGCAGTAGCCTGATCCGGATCGTTCAAATAAAATGGTAAACTCAGTGTTCGGGATCCGGATCAAGGGAAGCTACGATCCGGATTGAACTGGTGTATGAACGAACCACCTTCGGGATCCGGATTGAACAGTCTGATCCGGATCCTGAACATGTCCCATGTCCAGTTTTTGATATTTATGCAATAACAAATCCATCCAAGTGTTTCTACGCTATAAGAAGTATTCGGATCACCAAAGATATTAAGTTAAACATACCTGATCCTTTTGAATTCTTCTTTCTTGAGATTGAGTTATATGATCCAACTCCTTTACCTTCAATCTTCAAGACTTACCGAATTCACGAAATACGCCAACTCAAATTCCGTAACATTACCTCCAAACTTGGTTGACGAGTCGGCCCCATTAAGTCCATGTGAAGTAATTCTAATGTCGTTTGGTACCCACGTGGTTCAAATTCTTATGCGCAGCCCTTGATTGTTTTCCCTTTTGACAACCTCCACACACAATATTTTCTTTAAAAGAAAGTTTAGGAACCCCCTTAACCACGTCTTTATTAGAAATCCTTACTAGTTCCTTAAAATTATGTGACCTAGTCTTTATGCCAAAGAGTTTCGTTATCAAATGACACTAGGTTACAATGTTCAGAAATTTTGTTTGGAACTACATAGCATTATTTACAGACCTAACCCCTTTCAAAAAGAATAAATGGTCCTTATCAGTTACAAGCATTCTGCTGAAGAAAAATTAACTGAAAAGCCATTATCACATAATTGACTAATGCTAATGAGGTTAGTCTTAAGGCCTTCAACAAATAAAATATTGTTGAAAACCGGGCTTCTGGAATAGTGATTGTCCTTTTCCAACAATTTTAGAAGAACGACCGTCTCCGAAAACTACAAGTCCTCCGGAGGTTTTCTCTAAAGTTTGAAAACAATTTTTGTCACCGGTCATGTGACAGGAACACCCACTATCCAGATTCAAGACGAGTTGCCATAAGCATGCAAAGAAGTATGAACACAAGACAAGGGAAGATTTCACCTTTGCGCACCCAAACATTTTTGGAATGCGTCGGCAATGATTGTGAAGTTATTCTCCTTGGTGAAAGCGTCTTGTTTGATTGATTGCTGTTCTTTGATGACGTCGTCTTGTGGGTGAACTACCAAGGTTTTTTACCTTTGAAAATTCTCCTTTGATTTCCGGGGAATGACCCTTTGGTAGTTGTTGCAAGAGGCGCTTGATTTGATCGTTTTGCTCCAATCTTGCAATTTCTTCTTATGTGCCCTACAAAACCACAACGAAAACATACCTTTGTACTTGATGAACCCGAAGTAGGTGAGGTAGGCTTGTTGTCGTTGTATGCAGAGAATTCCGTCGGAGGAGGAGGAGGCACCGACTGGGGCACAAAAATTGTTTCACTCGAACTAGGACTGTCTCCAGTTCGATTGTATCCAAGGCCCATACGGCTCTTTTGACCAAGACCAAGCATTTATCCAACTTGCTCCTTCCTGAAGAAAATCGCTTCAAATCATCCTTAAGTTGGAAAATGGTCTTCGTCATCTCCATCTTTCTGTCGAGCCTCGGAGTAGAGCTTCAAGAAGTAATTAGCTTTATCCACCAGTTTGATGTGTTCCTTCTCGAAATGCTCATTCTTCTCTTGAAGGGAAACATTTACTTTGATCAAATTGTCCCTTTCCACTTCAAGAGTGTTTGAGAGAGAAGTTGTCCTTTTTGCTTCTTCTTCGAGATCCTGCAATCTTCTTCTCAAACCCTTGTTTTGTTTTGCCATTTCTTTGAATCCTTTAGTAGTTTATGGTAGGCAAAAGCAAAGTCTTCACCTTCGGAATTACTCGATTCATCATCCGTTGCAGTTTTTTCAAACTGGGAGGAGTTGGATAATGAACCGGATGTACTTGCCATAAAGCACACGTAAGGTGAAGTTGTGGACGCGTGGAATGCGTTGCATTGTTTTCTTCATCACTGGAAGATGACTCATTGGAAGTTGAGGTGTCATCCCAAGTGACGGCTTGCATCGCCTTCTTCTTTGACGGATTCTTATTGGGACACTCCGTTGAGATGTGACCGTAGCCTCGGCACTTGAAGCATTGGATTTGTCCCTCCGAGTTCTTCTTGTCCTTTGAAAAACTCTCTTGCTTTCTTGATTTAAAACCTAAAGTTCCTTGCCTTTCTTAGACTTTACGAAGGATGAGGTTTTGCTTGAATTACCCCTTCGAAAGCTTCGGCGAAATTTCCTCGTCAAGATGCAAGTTGCTTCTCGAAATCCTCCATTGATAATTCTCATCATCGTCTGATGAGGAGGATGAATCCGCGTCTTCTTCCTTGTTGATTTCAATGCAAAACCTGAAGACTTAGAAGAAGATGGCTTTCCAGAAGAATTGTTAGTAGGAAATGTCATTTCATAAGTTTGAAGTGCACCAACTAATTCTTCTACACGGATTTCGTCCGGGTGTTTAACTGTTTCAATGGCTGCAACCTTGGGCGAAATCTTTCAAGAAAGTCCTTAAAATCTTTCTTACAACTTTAGATTCTGGATTTTCTCTCCCAAGTTAGCACATGTATTTACGATTCTTCCAATCGCGTATAATAATCTGTGAAAGATTCATTTTCTGCCATAAAAATTGAGTCAAATTTGCTCGTAAGCATTTGCAGTTTTTGAATCTTCACAAGGCTTGTTCCCTCATGTATAACTTGTAGAACATCCCAGATTTCTTTCGCAGTCTCACATGCCGAGACGCGAGAGAATTCAGTTTGTGACAAACATTAAATAAGGCGTTAATTCCTTTGCCATTGTAAGAAGATGCATCAATTTCTTCCCTTGGTCCATTTCGACCTAGGTTGATGGTGCGAACATCAGCAATAATTTCAGTCGGATTAGACCATCCAAACTCGATTGATTGCCACACCCGTTCATCGATGGAAATTAAAAACGCTCTCATGCGTACTTTCCAATAAGCATAGTTTGTTCCATCGAAGAACGGTGGTCTGTTGATGTTTCCACCTTCAACCATTGTTTACAATCCTATTCCCGCTCTGATACTACTTGTGGGTTATGACTATATGGATATGAACAGGAAAAAACACCTAGAGGGGGGTGAATAGGTGTAAACAATAAACACTCCAAAATCTTTGCGTAAAAATAACCCAATGCGGAAAAGTAAATAACACGCAGAGATTTTACATGGAAAACTCCAAAACAAGGAGTAAAAAATCACGGGACCGATCACACGGTGAAATCAACTAAGATTAAACACGCACAAAGGTGATATACCGTACTCACACACGACTCAACCTTTTCCATACGCTCCAAGTTGATCTTCTCCGCTCGCTCCGCAACGCGCCTCGAATCCACGATTTGCGTTGGACGCCGAATCCACGGCGTCCACGTCGAATCCACGACGCCAACCGAATCACGGTCTTTCACCAAGTAGGACGTATCGATCACACGAACGTACCTCGCTCCGAATCCACGAGAGCGGTAACACCTTGAATCCACAAGGCCACGCGAATCCACCGCCGATTTTGGAAAATCGTTGTTTTGTTGGTGGTGAAAATCCGCCGAATACTTAGATCAAAGATAGATCGGCAATACCATCTAAGTATTCATTAATTTGATTCTACCAAAATCTGAGTTTGAAAACCTAGAATCAACTTAATATATGATGAGAAGAAACATAGAATCAATAGTTATTTCCTTTCTTCTATATGTGGATTTTCTCTAAATCCCGTTAATTTTGGATTATGAAATTTCCACCATACGGATCATTAGATCTTTTTCGCTTACCCTAAGAATGAATTAGGGTTTATTTGTAGGTTCGCAACCTTTAGAAGAGGGTAGAATCAAAAACTGACTTTAACCAACTTTTTCCCGCACGACGGTCCGGATGGATTTGGCTTGATCCGGACTGTCGTTGTTTTTCAGAGAATTCCTGAAAAAACAGTGTTCGGGGTCCGGACTGAAATAACCCCGGTCCGGATGTTTCATGCGATTTCGCCTCAAAATCCACTTTCGGGGTAGGACTGAACCAGGGCGTTCGGACTGGGATTTCCGCATGAACCTACCTACGTTCGGGGTCCGGACTGGAATACTCTGTTCGGGTCCGAACATATAACAGTCCAGTTTTTGATTTTTTGCCAATTAAAAACTGATCCAAGTGTTTCTACACTATAGAAGTATTCGGATCACAAGATTATTTCTCATTAAACGTACCTTGATCTTTTGAATATTCTTTCTGGAGATTGAGGTATATGATCCAACATCTTCATCTTCAATCTTCAAGACTTAAGACACTTTCACGAAATACGCCAATATAAATTCCTTAACAGAAACGCTACTTAAGTCCCAGCCTTTCATAA
>JAQNDB010001640.1:0-46537 GCA_029204045.2 Tillandsia leiboldiana | reverse complement strand
CCCTAGAGTGGGTCATAGGGTGTCTGGGCAAATGGATAATAACTTTAACTTCAATTTGAGTTAAAGAAATAAAAGAGAAATGTTTAAGAGTCCAGGAGACTCTCTAATTATCTTGATGGCAAGACCCAGGATAAGAGATAAATTGTTGTAAAAGGCAAAGTTAAAAGCAAGCTAAAAGTGGCTAAAAAGCATAAAGAAAATGTAAATGGCGCCTTCGAATTTGAGACTCGCCAAGTGGAGCAGACTCCCTGGGCAGTGACCCGTCGGACGAGGTACTTTCGAAAGGCTTAAAGTGAAAGCAAAGAGCTAGATGCTCAAAGGAAAGAGAAAGAGATTTGCCATTGGCAAAAGGGAGCTATAAGCTCGAATAAGAAAGAAAAGCAAGTGTTCAAAGGCAAAGAGGCTAAGAATTAAAGTAAAAAGAGAAAGAAAAAGAAAATAAAGAAAGAAAATATAAAGATAAAACGAGCGTACCTTCGGGGTAAAAAGTAGCCTTGTCGGAGCCAAGGGCAGTGTCCCTCTCCCGGGCAGTGACCCGTAGGACAAGTTCCCCGTTGGGCGGGGTAGCACTTGCGGGTGCTATCGGCAACCTTAGAAATCTTATCTTAAGGTAGCAGGACTACCGGGCTCGGGCCCGTTGGATAAGAATTTCCGAGGGTTAACTTGAATTAAAGCACCAGAATCTAAAGAATAAAGAAAAAAATAGAGTGGCCAAGGTGGCCGGGTTAGTTGGACCCTGTATTCAGCGGCATAGTGGCCGAGTTGGTGCTTAGCAGCCTAGTGTGGCTAGACAGAGTAGTGGGGTAGATGGTTATACACAGATAATGTAGTGATATGTTATATTGCATAGCTGCATTTTGATATTGAGGATTTTGTTTCCTAGCACTATTATTATTGCTTCCATTGGACCAAGTGGTGTAGGACACTTTTTCTCGGTGGTTGAACCCACTGGGAACTCTGTCAGGAGTTCTCACACCCTTGGGTGCCCCCCCCCCACAGGTTCAGGTATGGATGCAGCGATCGCGACGGTTCAGAGGCAGACGGCGAGGTATACGACAGGGGCAAGGGCCCAGCAGCATAGAGACCTAGAGGGTCTAGCAGAGGTATCCCATTTTTATATTACTTGAGTGAACCTTGTATGGTGAGGAATTTGTGTAAAGAATGTAATAATTTTATATTGCAAGTTCAGAAATGTAAAGTGTAATAAAGTAATGCATGGTTCACTCTTGTATGCTTTCATTTCCGTATTAACTATTGTTATTGAATGAAAGTTTTAAATTTGTAGTAATTTTTAGTACTCTGATATTGAGCTTCCGCATACACTTGTTGTGTTATTATGGATGTTACCGTTCCTTTCGGGTAGGAAAAGGTCTTACCCGATTGGCAGGTCTGTTGGCGTGCCCGAAACCGTACAAATTGGCGGACTCGGGGCGTGACAGACTCGCTCTTTTATTTCCCACACTTTTGCACAAACACATCTACTAGAAAGTAGTCCCCTCGATGTCTTACTGACCGTCCAGACCCCGGGGGGCCAATCGCGGCAACTGGCCTAGTACCCTCTGTTCAATAAGACTGGGAAGGTTGTCGTGCCCCTGGGACCTGGTGGTCATACCGCTAAAGGAATACGACGTGGTTTTGGGCATGGACTGGCTTACCGAGTATCAGGCGGTCATCGACTGCGAGAAGCGCCAGGTGCAACTACAGAAGCCGGGATTTCCAGAAAATGTGTACTTGCTATGTAAAAGCACTTCCTTTTTGGCTATCATCTCCGCGTCGCGAGCTAGGAAGTTAATGGAGGGCGGGTGCGTGCCTATCTAGCCTCAGTAGATTTAGCCACCTGACCCGTTTCCCTCGCCTTCCGAAATTCCCGTGGTAAGGGAATTTCTGGACGTATTTCCGGCAGAGCTCCCCGGAGCGTCGCCGGAACGAGAAGTCGACTTTCCATTGAACTACTTCCCGGCACCAAACCCATCACCAAGGCACCGTACAGGATGGCCTTCGCAGAGTTGATGGAACTCAAGGCACAGTTGGAGGACCTTCTGGATAAAGGCTTCATCAGACCTAGCGCGCACCCTGGGGAGCGCCTGTCCTGTTTGTGAGAAAGAAGAACGAAAGTCTCCGGTTGTGCATCGACTACCGGGAGATAAATAAGGTCACCGTTAAGAACAAGTACCCCCTACCAAGGATCGACGACCTCTTCGACCAACTACAGGGGCGACGGTGTTTTCAAAGATTGACCTGCAGTCGGGCTATCATCAGGTCCAGGTCAAGGGGGAGGACATCCCCAAAACGGCTTTTCGGACTCGCTACGGTCATTACGAATTTACTGTAATGCCGCTCGGGCTCACGAATGCCCCGGCAGTGTTCATGGACATGATGAACAGGGTATTCAAACCCTTCCTGGATTTATTCGTGGTGGTCTTCATCGACGATATCCTCATCTATTCCCGTACAGATGAGGAACATGAAGAACATCTGCGCACAGTCCTCCAGACCCTACGGGAACAGAAACTCTACGCCAAACTCAAAAAGTGTGAGTTCTGGCTCGAGAGGTTGGCTTCTTGGGGCACGTAATCTCGGCGTGGGGTCGAAGTCGATCCGAAGAAGATAGATTCGGTGACGGACTGGTCCCAACCGACGACGGTGACGGAGGTTCGGAGCTTTCTAGGATTAGCCGGGTACTACCGGCGCTTCGTGAAGGGTTTCTCCAAGATAGCCACCCCCTTAAACCGCTTGACTAAAAAGGGGGAAAAGTTCATCTGGACGGACAAATGTCAGAGGAGCTTCGAGGAGCTCAAGGATAGATTGACGCGAGCTCCGATTCTCGCCCTGCCGGAACCAGGGGAGGATTATGAAGTGTATTGCTATGCGTCGTGAAACGGACTGGGTGGAGTGCTCATGCAACGGGGGAAGGTTATTGCCTATGCGTCAAGGCAGCTCAAAGAATACGAGCGAACTACCCGTGCACGATTTGGAACTCGCAGCGGTTGTGTTCGTCCTCAAGCTTTGGAGACACTACCTGTATGGGGCACACTGCAATGTGTACTCAGATCATAAAAGTCTTAAGTACCTTTTCACCCAAAAGGAGTTAAATTTGCGACAAAAACGGTGGCTCGAGCTATTGAAGGATTACGATTTAACGATCCACTACCACCCGGAAAAGGCAAACGTGGTGGCCGACGCCCTGAGCCGTAAGGGTCAGGCCGAGAAGGCAGGGGTAAGTGCCATCACCCAGCAAGATAGTCTGATTGCGGAACTTTCGCGATTAAGACTAGAAGTAGTACCAGCGGGTACAGTCGAACGACTTCTGACACTGGTGGTCAGACCTAACCTGCTTGACAGAATTCTCGAGGGGCAGTCGACTGATGACCAACTCCAGCTGGTGCGAGGTAGAGTAACTGCCGACCCAGGAAGTGATTTCACAGTAAACTCCGACGGCACGATACGATTTCGGGGACGAATCTGGGTGCCGGATCTACCGGAACTCAAAGAGGAAATCCTGCGGGAGGCGCATGCAGCTCCATATACAGCGCATCCCGGGGGAACGAAGATGTACAAGGACGTCAAACAGACCTTCTGGTGGCCCAAAATGAAGGGAGACGTGACTCGATTTGTGGCACACTGCCTGGTGTGCCAACGAGTGAAGGCCGAGCACCAGCGTCCAGCAGGAAAATTGCAACCCTTACCGGTGCCCGTGTGGAAGTGGGACATGATTACCATGGATTTTGTGACCGGGTTCCCGAGATCGTCACAGGGACACGATGCAATATGGGTAATCGTGGACCGTCTGACGAAATCGGCCCACTTTCTGCCCATACACACGACGTGGGCGCCGGAACGACTGGCGCAAACCTACATCAATGAGATAGTAAGGCTGCATGGGGTGCCGACGTCCATCACGTCGGACAGGGACACGCGATTTGTGTCAAACTTTTGGCAGAGCCTGCAGCGAGCAATGGGAACCAAGTTGGACTTCAGTACGGCTTTTCACCCGCAGACCGATGGACAATCAGAGCGGGTGATACAAATTGTGGAGGACATGCTTCGGGCATGCGTTTTAGACCTGGGTGAAGGATGGGCACAGTGCTTGCCCCTAGTGGAATTTGCCTACAATAATAGTTACCAGGCCAGCATTCAAATGGCACCATACGAGGCCCTGTACGGGCGCCGCTGTCGGTCTCCAATATGCTGGGACGACCTGGGTGAGCGTAAGTTTCTAGGCCCAGATTTGGTGGAGGAGACCGAAGCAAAAGTGCGAATGATTAGACAAAGGCTACTAACCGCCCAGAGCAGACAGAAAAGCTACGCGGACAACAGACGTCGAGACTTAGAGTTCATGGTGGGTGAGCACGCGTCACTCCGAGTTTCGCCCTCCAAGGGGAACCGACGCTTCGGCATAAAGGGAAAGTTAAGCCCGAGGTACGTAGGACCGTTCGAGATCCTAGAACGCATAGGACCGGTGGCGTACCGATTAGCCCTGCCGCCGAATCTCGAACGAGTCCATAACGTATTCCATGTCTCAATGCTCCGGAAATACTTAGCTGACCCCTCTCATGCCTTGGATGCCTCCACCATCGAGTTGCGAGAGGATTTAAGCGTCGAGGAGACGCCGGTGCGGATTTTGGCAAGAGAGGACAAGAAGTTGCGCAATCGAACTATCCCCTATGTGAAGGTCCAGTGGAGCAACCACGAAGAGCGCGAGGCAACGTGGGAACTGGAATCGAAGATGAGGGAATGTTTTCCCGAATTGATTAGTGGGGTTTGTATTTAAGTTTTGGGACGAAACTTTTTATAAAGTGTGAGTGGTGTAGCGATCCGGCCTTTCGGGGTATTTTTGACTTACGTGTAGTCATTTAAGCCTTTAAGTGAAATAGAATTATTCAAATCTTGAAGTTGGCCATTGTGGGACGCTAGTATTTTTCCGCGATTGTGCGCGGAAAAAGAAAGCCGACGGCGCGATCGGATCTGAAATCCGATATCGGGAACCCCCTGAACGGGATTCAAAGTGATACGGTAATTAGTCGTGCATCGGGATCCGTGCTAAATATCTTGCACCCGTTAGAGATAAGGTGGTTTATCTCGTGGGGGATAATTAATTAGTTAATTAATTATCCCAGACGGAAATTAATTAATTCTCTTACGTACGAATTAAAGAGGAATTAATTAAAGGTAATGTACGACTATATAAGGGATCCCGATTATCGGAAAGGAAAAGAAAAGAAAATAAAAACCCTAATCGGAGAGAAGGAAAAAAAAAGGGAAAAGACGGAACCCTAGCTGGAAGAAAGGGAAAGGAGAAAGAGAAGGAGCCCGATCTTCCCGGACGCCGAACCGAAGACAAGAACGCGACCGGACAACCTTTCCGTCGATCTTCGGTTAGTAAAATAATTTATTTAAATTATTTGGGATTTTGTTCGTTGTCTCTTTCGTAGAGTTCTTGGTTTCTTGTTTTCTCCGTCGTATCCGTCACCGTCGCCGACATCGTCTCCTTAAAAAGGCGCGGAACGGACGGCGGAGGCGCGCGGTGCCGCTAGGGCATCGCGCGAAGGAGGGTCTCGAACGGCACCGCACGGGCGCCGCGCGGCCACCGCGCGGACCCGCAATCGTGCGGGTACCGCGCGGACGCCGAGCGGCTGCCGCGCGGGAGGCACCCCGCGGCGGGCCCGCAATCTTGCGGGCACCGCGCGGGCGCCGTGCGGACGCCGCGCGGCTGCCGCGCGGGAGGCACCCGCGCGGGGCCCGCAATCTTGCGGGCACCACGCGGGCGCCGTGCGGCTGCGCACGCGGGCGGCCCCGAGCGGGCGCCGCACGGCTGCCGCGCGGGCGGCAACCCCGCGCGGGCCCGCAACCTTGCGGGCACCGCGCGGGCGCCGTGCGGCTGCCGCGCGGGCGGCACCGCGCAGGCCCGCATCCATGCGGGCACCGCGCGGGCGCCGCACGGCTGCCGCGCGGGCGCCGCACGGCTGCCGCGCGGGAGGCACCCGCGCGGGCGGCACCCGCACGGACCCGCAACTGCGCGGGCGCCGTGCCGGGCCGCACCCGCGCGGGCACCGTGCGGCCGTCGCACGGGCAACCCGCGCGGGGCACCGCGCCGCGAAGGCATCGTCCGCGGAGATACGCCGCGCGGTTCTGAACCGCGCGGGGCTCCGGCAGACGGCGACGGCGGCTCGGGAATTCCGTTTCGTCAACCGGACAATGTTGGACTTTTCCGTCAAAAAGAGTAAATTGGGTCTTGTGTTTTCGGATGAGTTGTACTTTTATAGTTTGGTTCTTTTGGTGATGTTTTCTTACGCGGCATGTTTTCATGATAAACCAAATGACTTCGAAAAGGTTTTCTCAAAACGAAGTGCCGTGTGGGCACGGGTTTTGCAATTGCTGGCTTTATCCTTTCTAAACATTGATGCCGCTTTAATATTCCGCTTGATGTTGAATGTCTATTGTATGGTTGATGGTTGGTGGTTGATGTATGTTGTTGTAAATGAGACGCCGTGCATATACAAAGGAGACTCTGTCCGCGGACAGGGAGAATTTTATGTATGTGGCGGTCTGGCACGCACCGGGGATGAGGTTTAATGTACCTTGTTAAGAAAAAAAAAGATACACACGAAATTTCGCTTTGATAGACTCAAAAACCCCGGGGGGCGTGACACTCGGCCAGTGATATATATCCATCTGGTAACTCGGCCAGTGATATGTATCCGCCTGGTAACTCGGCCAGTGATATGTATCCGCCTGGTAACTCGGCAAGTGATATGTATCCGCCTGGTAACTCGGCCAGTGATATATATCTATCTGGTAACTCGGCCAGTGATATATATCTATCTGGTAACTCGGCCAGTGATATGTATCCGCCTGGTAACTCGGCCAGTGATATGTATCCGCCTGGTAACTCGGCCAGTGATATATATCTATCTGGTAACTCGGCCAGTGATATGTATCCATCTGGTAACTCGGCCAGTGATATGTATCCATCTGGTAACACGGCCAGTGATATGTATCCATCTGGTAACCCGGCCAGTGATATGTATCCGCCTGGTAACTCGGCCAAGGGCAATGTATCCATCTGGTAGCTCGGCCAGTGGAAAGTGTCCTCCTGGTAACTCGGCCAAGGAAAAGTGTCCTCCTGGTAACTCGGCCAGGGGTCAGTGTCCTCCTGGTAACTCGGCCAGGGGTCAGTATCTACACAGCTGGGACCGCCGTTACTCCAAACGGCTCCCACAACAACACCCCACTCATAGGCGAGAAGAACCGACTGACGCGGCCAAGATCCGAAAATCCCGATAGACCGGTGCCTAGAACCCCAATCAAACAAGAACAGACTCTAGGCTCAGCCTATCGAAGTTCTCGATCCTTTACCGTTCAGGGATTCGGCCCCTCTCGGTTAAAGTGGGAAACTATCTCAACACACAAACTCCTGGGTCTCGCCCTGCTCTGATAGCTCTGCATCCCACTGCTCGAGTATTCATCAGATGCGGGGTGTGTCCTCTTCACAACACGACGTCTCAGGGATAGCGCAATCCACTGCACAACAACAAACGTCAGGACACAACAACCATACAACCCAATCCAGCGAAAGTCTAAAACATGTCATCCGTTCCCTAGCATTATGTTGTCAGCAGCCAACATAATCGCTTAGGAAAGTAAACATGTCAATCTCTCATCCCGTCTCTTGGGGGAGGTAAAAACTCAATCAGGACTCTCGCTAAAAGTCACGACTCTCACGTAGTCGTCCTAATAACCAACCACAAGCCTAGGGTTTCTATGTCCACCACGACCTACAACCTAGGCTCTGATACCACTCTAATCTGTCACGCCCCGGGGTCGAAACTGCGACCCGGGCTCGCCAACAGATCCGCCATCTGTACGGAAACTGCCGTACAGACGAAGCGTCTAACCTGCAGAAATAAACAACTACAGTACATAGATATCAGAGCTGACAGTAAAACTACAAAAAACTGATGATAATACAATATCCATCTCCCAAATACGATCGTATAAAAAGTCCTCTGATACAAAACTCAAAAGGGAGATATCTCCAATAAAATACATCAGTGAACAAGCCCTCGATACAAGAAAAACATCCTCACTACATCAGTCTCTCAAACTGTAAAATAAAGTACAACTCTATACCTCTCTACAAAGGTCTCTCAACAGAGGAAGAAGATGTAAACTATCAACCGAAGCTCTCCTCTGAAGGGGGTACCGCTACACTCCAACGACGGGTAGGGAACAAGCTCGCGACTCCCACGCCTCGGTCCGAAGGATCAGCAACAGGAGCACAGGAACAGAAGAAGAAGTCCCTGGGGAAAAGACACCACGACGGGTGTGAGAACTACTTCCCACAGTAGTTCTCAGTGGGTGCCGTCAACAAGTCCAACGGTCTGCCTACCAAGTCTACCAGAGGTAAAAGATAACAGGCAAAGAAATCTGAACAAGAAAAGCTGGAATCTACTCTACAGCTACCATGCCTCTATCTAGACGCTCAAAAGTGGAACAGATGAAAGTAAATGAGATCACTCGCACCCAAGGTGCTCAATCGACCCAAACGAACTGACTACCTCAAAGGTCCAGTCAAGCCTGCGCCTGTCGACTAGGAACGCTCCTGCCCACTACCACACATCCACATGAGGACGGGATTTACGTGGGGCGTCCTGTCCGACTAACTCATCCCTCGCGCAAAACTGCCTCACAGGCCCATCGTTGCCTCCACTGCGGAAAACTGCCTCAACAGGCCAACCATCGTATCCACAGCGGCATCTCAGGACGCGACTCCAACTGAGTAGAACGGCGCGGCATAGAGTATCAAACATTGGCATATGCAGGCTAGTCAAAATCCACGCTCACTCTCAGAACGGTAGGACTCAAGATCCCCAAATATCTCGCACAACAGTCGGAGCACTCTCGACGACTCAGCTGATCGGCTAACTCGAAACACGAGACACTAGCCTCTCCAACAACTCGCAGCACAAAGCTCACTGGCTGGAGATACTCCACAGCCAGGAACGACCCACAACTCAGGGTAACAAAACAGGTCGGACAACACTCAACGACCTGGGACCACCGCCAACCCCAACGGTTCCCAACAATACGGACCAGAAGATACTCGACGGCCCGGGACTACCGTTTACTCAACGGCTCCCTCCTACGAAAGCGTAAAAGGGAAACAAGACCTCTCGGGACTACCGTTTACCCAAACGTCTCCCCGCACAGATAAGCAACCCGCTACAACTACCAGACTCCACTCTGCTCCCAAGCAAGAGTGCAAAAGCATCCCACACAAAAAGCAAGTCCCGACATCTCGGCCCACTACCCGGGCGAGAAAACACTATGTCCAGGGATGAAAGAACAGTGTGGATGTCTAAGCATAAATAACCCTAGCCCAAGTGAGGGTTTTCTACTGGTCTGGTTACACATGCAACGTATGACGGGGGTGCTAGGTCAAGTTCCAAGATAACTATATTAACAGATAATAAAAGGAATAACAATTCCTACAATCTAGCATGCTACACAATGAAATAAACTATCATGCATAGTCCTACATCAGTAGAAATACTGTACAGTCCATAAAACTTGGAGATAAGGCCACCCACCTCGATTTGCCACCAATTGCTCGTAGACACTTGCAATTGGCCTCCACGGAGTCCGCACGCAAAACGGGGCACGGTGCCGGAGTCCACACGCAAAACGATGCACGGTGCCGGAATCCGCACGCCAAACGAAGTCCGCACGCAACACGGTGCACGGTGCTGGAATCTGCACGCCAAACAGGGTCCGCACGCAAAACGGTGCACGGTGCCGGAGTCCGCACGCAAAACGGTTCACGGTGCCAGGATCCGCACGCAAAACGGAGTCCGCACGCAAAACGGTGCACGGTGCCGGAGTTCGCACGCAAAACGGTGCACGATGCCAGGATCCACACGCAAAACGGAGTCCGCATGCAAAACTGTGCACGGTGCCGGAGTCCGCACGCAAAACGGTGCACGGTGCCAGGATCCGCACACAAAACGAAGTCCGCACACAAAACGGTGCACGGTGCCGGAGTTCGCACGCAAAACGGTGCACGGTGCCAGGATCCGCACGCAAAACGGAGTCCGCACGTAAAACGGTGCATGGTACCGGAGTCCGCATGCAAAACGGTGCACGGTGCCCAACACAGAAAGGAGCAAGAGGGTCAGTTACAATCTAAAAGAACGCTCCAAAAACTGTACAAAAATACAGAAAAACCAACGCACGGGACCTACCCGTTTGCGCCGCCGTCGCCGAAACGCTCCGCCGGGCGACCTCGCACGCAAAACGAGGTCCACGACGCGCCGCCGCACCTCACGCAACCCCCCTCCCTCACTCCCTCTCGCTCTCGGGTGCAGAAGAAAGAAAGAAAGGGAGAAAATGACGGTGCGGGAAGGAAGAAGAAGAAGAAAATGAGGGAAAGAGAAGGTGGTCCACGGGGCCGGTCCACGGCCCCGGTCCACGGCTCGGGCCAACCAGGGAGCCCCAAACTGGATGGTCCACAGCCGGGCGCGTGCGCCGGGTTCACGCACGCGCCCGGGCGCCACGTGGCGCGATGTAACGCGCCCGCCACACGGGCGCGTTACACCGCGCCACCCCAGGCGCGGGACACGCGCGCGCCACACCGAGCGCGCGTGGCCCCGCGCCCGTGCGGGCGCCAACGGGGGCCCGCCACGTGGCGCCCCCCGCGCGCTCCCCGCCGAGGCACCTGCGCCCCGTCCCGTCCGCACGCCGCCTCGAACCGCGTGCCCTGACCCGCGCGCCGCGATCGCCTCGAGATCCGTGCCACGCGCCATGCCTCGAGATTCGTGCCGCGTCGCCTCGAAAAACGTGCACATCATCTGGGCTCCAAATCAAACAAGTAAATAGTCCATTCCTAGCGATTTCGCGCGCTGAATCCAAAAACGATGTCTGTTTCTCCAAATTCTCACCCGAAAATTTGCCGAATGCCCACTCGATCCGATTTTCGCACCGGGTCCATTTTTAAAGTCCGATTAGCCAAATTCCAACTCTAAAAATTCCCGAAGGCGATCGGAGAGGTAAACTTTTATCCGGACTTCACCCGGAGTCTAAATTTGACATCTGAAACACGCGAAATAACCTCCAAACACCCGACGGGTCCTCCAATTCCCCACGGGATAACCTTTTAAGCACGAAGTCCAACACTTGTGTCCAAATTGCGCGCAAACACCACTGACACACCACGCAGGCCTCAAGTGATGCCAGCTAAAACCCAAATTGCACCACAAATCCATTTCTGGGCCCCAACGCGCACACCAACACCTCCAACGGCGACCGAACGCTGCCCAACAACCAGCAATCCTACGCGGGGGATTCCGGGACCTCACAGCTCACCTGAAACCCTAGCCGCACGGTCGAGGAAAACGGAGGAACCCAAAAGGGAAAACCCTAAGTCCGGCTTATAAACCCCCGCTCAAAATAAAACGAAAGAAATCAACGGCTAAAGGTCACCTCGAAAAGCGTCCAGATCGTCCGCACGGATCCCGGGGCGTCTAAAAGACCGCAACCTTCAGAATTAATTTCTGGGAGATCCTGGGGTCGGAATCCAAATCCGATTTCACCACCGTTCCCCGTTTCGCAAGCTCTACCGCCTAAAAATTCCCGCGAGCCCCGACGGACTGTCCAGAAATAATTGAAAATTACCTCCCGCCGGATCCCTACACGTAGGAAAGGAAAAGAATACCAAAAAGAAAAGCGGGACTTACAGGTCCGGAGCGCCCTATGAATGCAGTCCGGAACGGCTACCCGCCAGAAATTCCAGCGTTCGGGATCCGGAACGGATGTTCCGGTCCGGATCGACTCCAAACTTTTTCTTCAGAAAAATTTAGGAAAATTCCAAAATATCCAGAAATAGTAAGTAAGCACTTTTCCATGTCAACTTTAAACAAAAATCATCATTTCACATGAAAAGAAATAGATTATGCTAAATCTATCAATAATATCCAAGTAATGAAATGAAAATTTATAAAAATTAAAACTTTTAAAGTTGAACAAGTTCAATGACATCTATCTTGATCTTATGAGTAATGCGTTTATCAAATCATTAACATAGTAAAGAAAATGAAGTACCAAGATCAATAGATGTTTGAAATCCCAAATATGTTAGATAATGTATCTAATCAATTTGTTATAAGGAGTGGCTCTTTGAACATCTTTCAATAAAATCACCACCTTATACCAACCTTGGAATTTGACAGGGTCAAGTATTCCAAAAAGCATTTTATCTAAACAACTTGAAAAACCATGCTTGGTATACATGTGGTAGCTGCACACAGTACTCGGACGACCGAGGTGGTAGCTCTTTCCTCCATGTGGTAGTAGTTTTCACACTCCTCATTGGGATGTAACTCTTTCCACATCTTATGAGCATAAATATTTTAACAAACTCCCCCTCAATTGGTTATCAATTATTTAAGATATAAGGTATTCAACCAAAAATTGATCTCGAGTTTCATACTTAACTCAATTTTCAAATATGATAAAAACTATACCAAGACATCATATGAGAGAGAAATTGACTTTGATCAATTAAACATGATTAATTGACAAAAATGATCATTGCATCAAATGAATTATTATGATATCCAAAGCATAATAAATTTCAAAATATATGAAAGGATGCAAGTAAAGTCAATTACATATGCACAATTAATGTTCTATCTCTAAGCATAGATAAGGAACAAAAACACAAAACAAAACCTAACCTAAGCAATGGTTTCAAAATGAAGTTATTTCAAGGAAAGCATTCCTATTGCCTTACGCAAATGAATAAATCGTTTTTGATCCAAAGGTTTTGTTAAAATGTCAGCTAATTGATCTTCAGTTGAAATCTAGGAAATTTGAAGAATATATTTGACTCAACTAGCTCTCTTAGAAAATAATATCTAAGTTCAATGTGTTTTGTTCTCGAGTGCAACACAGGATTTTTAGAAATATTTATAGCACTTGTATTGTCACAAAGAATAGTTACCGAAGTTGCTGAAATTCGGAAATCGCTCAACATGCTTTTCATCCATGTGAGTTGACTTGAACAACTACCCGCTGAAATATATTCCGCTTCGGCAGTCGAGAGTACTATGCAGTTTTGCTTTTTACTATGCCATGCAACAAGGCAATGGGCAAGATAAAAACATGCACCACTCGTACTTTTCCGATCATCCACAGATCCTGCCCAATCGGCATCTGAATATCCTATAATATCAAGCGTTGTTCCCATAGGATACCAAATTCCGAAGTTCAGTGTTCCTTTGACGTACCGGATGATCCTTTTCACCGCTTTCAGGTGAACCTCCTTTGGTGCTGATTGATATCTCGCGCAGATCCCAACACTAAAGGATATATCCGGGCGACTAGCCGTGAGGTATAGTAGACTTCCAATCATGCTGCGATAAAGCTTCTCGTCTACACTTTCACTAAGAGATTCACTTCCTAATCCCTTATTGCTAGTTCCCATTGGAGTCGGAAATTCTTTAGAATTTTCTAAATTAAATTTCTACACCAACTCCCTTGCATACTTGGATTGGCACAAATGGATGCCTTCATCATTTTGTTTCACTTGCAATCCAAGAAAGTATGTCAGTTCGCCCATCATAGACATCTCAAATTCGCTTTCCATGGTTTCAGCGAATTTAGAAGCATCATTGTCTCTAGTTGCACCAAATACAATGTCATCGACATAGATTTGTGCTACAATGAAATTATCCTGATAATGCTTCACAAAGAGAGTCCGGTCTGCTCCCTCTCGAGTATAGCCCTTTTCCAATAGGTGCTTTTGTAGGGTCCTGGCGTTCCAATGTCTTTGTATACCTTCTTTTTATGACGGGATTGTTAGGGAAACTTTTCACTGTGTTTTTTGCAATGGACTGGCCTGGACCGCGAGTATTTTTCTGCGATTGAGCTCGGAAAACGGAGGACGGCAAAGCGAACGGATTCGGATTTCGATTTACGGATCTCCCGGAATAGGGGTCAATGTGTTTGCCATTGTGTGGTGCATCGGAATTCGTGCTAAGTGGATGGCATGCTTTTCGAGATGATCGGACGGGATCCTTCTACGATCGGACTTTTCATTTTTTTATGTCATTGGGTTATTTTATTTATTTTGTAGTACCTCGACATTCCGGTTTTCCGTTTTGGATCCTAATTGAATCTTTTCAGTTGTTAGGGGAGGTTGAAATTCAAGAATTTCTAGGCTGATCGTCGGGGTTTGCGGGTATTTTTAGGTGGTAGAGCTCGCAAAATGGTGAGCGGTGGCGCGATCGGATTTGAATTCCGACCCCGGGATCTTCCAGAAATAATTTTTGAAGTTACTATCAGTTTGGGTGCATCGGAATGTGTGCCGGTGATCGGCACATTTTTCGAGGTGATCTGGACCCCCCGTTCTTCTTCGAATGGCTCTAAGTGTTAACTGGGGTTTTATTTTATTCCTCTTCTTATCGTTTAAGCCGATCGGGGGTGCGGGAAGAAACCCCAAAACCTTTTGCCTCTTCTCAAGAAAACGACGGAGGGAACCGAGACTGAGAATCGGGTAGAGAAAGGGGAAACCGCCTCTTCTCTGCGGGATTGATCGGGCGTGGAGGGGACGATCCTCTTTCTTCCTCCTCCTCTGGCGGAATCAAGGTGAGCGGTTCGAGTTTTTCCTTTTTTTTCCTTTTTGCAATTTCTGTGGGGTCGAGGGTTTGGGTGTCGGTTGCTCGGGTGTCGCATGCGATGCGAGTTGTTAAACGGGAGGCCGCCGCCGCCGTTGTCAAACGGGAGGCCGCCGCCGTCGCCGTTATCGTGTTCACGGGGTCACCGCCGCAGCCGCCGTGGTTGCGGGGTCACAAACGGAGCCGAAACTGGAAACGAGGGGGGGTCACTGTTCACCCCGTACGGCTTCAGGCCACGCGGTCCACAGGACCAGCCGTGCACCCGGCGCACGCCTCCCGGGCCCAGGGGCGCGGACCCGGCGCACGGATGCGTGCGCCAGGCCGCGCGGTCCACCGGACCGGCGTGCACCCGGTGAACGCCTACGCAGCCCGAATGTGCGGACCCGGCGCACGGGTGCGTGCGCCGGCCCGGCCCGGGCCGCGCGGTGCACGCCCTAGGCGTGCACCCGGTGCTCTCCACCGTAGCCGCGGATCGTGGACCCGGCGCGCGCTTTTGCCCGTGGGCGGGAAAGCGGGCTCCCGGTCTGCGCCGCTGCCGCCTTGCGTCGTGGACCCGGTCCACGCCTGGACCCGTGCACCAGTTTTCAGCCTAAATGTCCAGAAGCTCCGTTTTTGGCCCGTTTCGCCCCGTTTTTGAGTGTTTTTGACCGCGACGACGTTTTTAACAATATCTCTTACTGTAGCTTTTTCGGGCACAGGGTGGGAGTGTTTTAGCAGGAGTTTTCACACACCTTCTTCTTCGCGTTCAGGTGGGTACACCCTTAGAACCCCTTTATGCGCAAATTTGTTACTGTTATGATTATCACGTTGTGGGTACTCGTTCTGAGGTTTATGCAAAGTACCGGGGCTTTGGATAGCGCGCCGACCACACAGATGGCTTGGAGCAGAGAGTTGCCTTGGGCATGTTGCATCTGAGTTTACAGTTGATGCCGGGTTGATTCGGATCAACGCAGAAGCTCCAGCTCGATTCGGGGTTTTTCCGGGCTTTGTTGGCCGATTGATGATGAGATTGGGAATTTCCGACTTCACCGTGGAGTGCCGGAAATTCAGGAACACTCGGAACAGGTGTATTTTCGATTTACAGCGAGGTTCGGGAGGTTCCGGACTGACGCGGAGGACCTGGAGGCAAAAAGTGAGTCGGAACCGGCAATTTTGGAGCCGGTAATTGATTTGAGCACCCCGACTCAACGGATGAGCTTTTTGAAGAGAAAAAGCTGTGGACACGTGTATTTTCGATTTACAGCGAGGTTCGGGAGGTTCCGGACTGACGCGGAGGACCCGGAGGCAAAAAGTGAGTCGAAACTGGCAATTTTGGAGCCGGTAATTGATTTGAGCACCCCGACTCAACGGATGAGATTTTTGAAGAGAAAAAGCTGTGGACACGTGTATTTTCGATTTACAGCGAGGTTCGGGAGGTTCCGGACTGACGCGGAGGACCCGGAGGCAAAAAGTGAGTCGGAACTGGCAATTTTGGAGCCGGTAATTGATTTGAGCACCCCGACTCAACGGATGAGCTTTTTGAAGAGAAAAAGCTGTGAGCGCGTGTATTTTTGATTTACAGCGGAGTTCGGGAGGTTCCGGGCAGCGGCGGAGAGCCCGAAGGCAAAAAGTGAGTTGGAGTTGGATTTTAGGAATTAGTTAATTAATTAATTAACTTAATTAAAGATTTTGCTTTATAAAAGCCTCCACCTTCACCCTCTGCAGCAGAGAAGGAAAGAAAAAGGAAGAAAGAAAGGAAGGAAAAGAAAAGAGAGGAAAAGGAAGAAGAAGAAGAAAGAAGAGGACTTGAAGGCATTCTTGGATTTTTTTGGACTCGCCGTTGGAGGCCGCGAGGAGCTCGTGGGCGTGCGACGAGCGTCGTCGAGGTAAGCAAAAATTCAGATTTTTGGGTTTTTAGAGGTTTTGTGCAGTTTTTTTGAGCTTTGGGATTTTAATTGGTTTTTAAATGGCTAAAATTGGATTTTTGGATTTGTCGGAATTTTTCGGGGCTTTTATTGGATTTTCCGTCGCTGGCGGCCGCGCGCGCGCGCAATGGCGCACGCGCGGCGCCAGGGTGTTGCTGTTGGCAGCACCCTGCAGTGACGTGCCGCTGGGCGCGGCGCCGCGTGCAGCAAAGTGCTGCACGCGGCGCTGCCAGGGTGCGCGCGGGCGCGCGCCGCAGGGCCGCGCTGCACTGCCTGGCCGCGCGCGGGCGCGCGCGGCAGGGCCGCGCGCGGGCGCGCGCGGGCGCGCGCGGCACTGCCTTGCCGCGCGCGGGCGCGCGCGGCACCGCCTGGCCGCGCGCAGGCGTGCGCGGCAGGGCCGCGCGCAGGCGCGCGCGGCACCGCCTGGCCGCGCGCGGGCGCGCGCGGCAGGGCCGCGCGCAGTTGCGCGCGGCAACGCCTGGCAGCGCGCAGGCGCGCGCGGCATTGCTTGGCCGCGCGCGGCAGGGCCGCGCGCGGCAGGGCCGCCCGCGGGCCTGCGCGGCCGCGCGGGCGCGCGCGGCCGCGCGGGCCTGCGTGGGCGCGCGGGCGCGCGGGCGCGCGCGGCCGCGCAGGCGGCGCGGCCGCGCGCAGCGTAGCGGGCTGCGCGCGGGCCCGCGCGCAGCGCCGCTGGGCGCCGCGCGCAGTGCCGCTGGGCGCTGCGCGGCGCGCTACGGCACCGCGCAGCGGGTCGCTGCGTGGTTTGGCTCCCTGCGGCGGGCCTCCCTCGTCGCGCGGCTGGTTTTTCGCCGCTCGGCGTGCTCCCGGACGGCGGGCGACTCCTCGGTTTGCGTGCCGGCGCCGTTTTTTCGCCGTCGGAGCCCGGTGTTCGCCGTCGGCTGCTGCTCTTTCGCCGTCAAGCTGTTTTTGAGCGGTTTTCGCGAGCAGGTTGCGAGCAGTTTTCGCGCGGGCTTTCGCGCAGGGTTTTCGCTGTTTTTCACAAGCCGGTTCTCGCTGTTTTCGCGAGCAGTCTCGCGAGCGGTTTTCGGGCAGTTTTTCGCGGGCGGTTTTCGCAGGATTTTCGCAAGCTGATTTTCGAGCTGTTTTTCGCCGTCGGGCGCAGTTTTTCACCGACGGAGCTGTTTTTCGCCGCCGCGTGCTGTTTTTCGCCGTCGGGCGCAGTTTTTCGCCGACGGAGCTGTTTTTCGCCGCCGCGTGCTGTTTTTCGCCGTCGGGCGCAGTTTTTCGCCGACGGAGCTGTTTTTCGCCGCCGCGTGCTGTTTTTCGCCGTCGGGCGCAGTTTTTCGCCGACGGAGCTGTTTTTCGCAGCTGCGTGCTGTTTTTCGCCGTCGGGCGCTGGTTTTCGCTGACGGAGGCTGTTTTCGCCGACGGAAGCTGTTTTTCGCCGTCGGATGCTCAGTTTTGACCATTTTGATTGATTTTGCGATTTCTTCGCTCCTGGCAGCTTGCAGTGCTGTTTTTAGCTTCCGCCGGGGGTGGTTGCTGGTTTTCCGTCGCGTGGACCCGCCGGCTTGTTTCGGGACATCCGCGGAGCGCGCGGTCGTGTGGTTGGACGCAGCGTGCTCCGTGTTGCGTGCGGACCTCGTGGAGGCAAGGTAAGTCCCGCTGAGCCCAATTGCAAGTGTCGACAAGCAATTGGTGGCTTTCTGAGGTGGGTTGGTTTTTCTCTCCAAGTCTACGGACTTCCTTCTAATTCTATTGTGATAGGATTGCATGCTAGTTTATGTGTTTTCTTGGAACTTAACTTGCACCCCCGTCATATGTGCATGTGTTGACCAGACCAATAGAGAACCTTAATCTGGGCTAGGTTCTTTTATGTTTTAGACATCCCACACCGTGCATATCCTTCTGGACATAGTGTTCCTCGCCCGGGTAGTGGGCTGAGTGGTCAGAGTGTTGTGGGACGGGTGTTGCACTCGGGCCGGGGGGCCGAGTGGGGTCTGGTGGCTGGGTTAGGCCAGTGTTAGTGCGTGGGGAACCGTTTCAGGTAAACGGTGGTCCCGGGGTTTTCCTTTCCGCTGTTCTTCTCGTCACCACCCTGATGTGATCATGGTGCACGTGTGTTAGCAGGACCTTGAACCCAGAACCTTTTTGGACGAATACATGATTTTGGTCAGGCTGTGATTTCTTCCAAGCCTCGCAAGTCGCCTGAGTCTGTTCTTGTTTGATAGGACGAGGGCATTAGCTCTTCGAGGCTTGGGCGTAAAACTTGATTTCAAAGGGTTTTCCTAAAAAAGACTAAAAATCATTAAAAGATGGATTTCTCTCAGATTGAATGGTTTTCTGAAATAAATGACATGGTTTCTTATAAACTTATCCACCCGAGCAGATTCGAGTGATCTGGGTTCTAAGGGCTGTTCTCTTTCTTGGGGGCGTAGGTGTTAGTCTCCTGGGGTTCCGGACCCTTCGTAGATCTGGCTGTGGAGCATCTCCGGCCATGAGTTGTGTGTTGAGTTCAGTTGGGTGTTCTTGTGGGAGCCGTTGGGAGAGACGGTGGTCCCAGCTGTGTGGTACTTTCGTTGAGCGGGTCAGTGTTGTGAGATTGAGTCGTGGAGGGTTCTCCGACTGAGTTGTGCTTTGAGCATCGAGATACCGATCTGCTTGATCGAGGACTATAGCCTGCAGGAGCCGCTTGTGAGACAGTGTTACTGATGAGATACTTGAGTTCGGTGGGGTCGCACTATAATGTACCGGATTTTGGTATATAAATAAATGTAAATAAAAATAGTATGAAATACTATTTTTATGAAAGTTAGAGAAGTAAAGAATAATTTGGAAGCGAATTGGGCCCAAATCGGGATAAAAATGAGAGATCTAAAATTTTATTTGAGAGTGGGCCCAGATTTTTAGCAGAAAATTCACGGTGTCAGAAAATTCTGAAAAAATTACGGGAGCTCCGTAAATATATTTTATGGCTACAGAAAAAGTTTCGAGTTGATCGGATGCCCGGATAGTGAGAACGGGGTCCGCCAGCGATTCTGGATACAGCGAGACTTTTGGTGACCCAGAAATGGCCCAAACTGAAAATTTAAAATTTTTCGTGATAAATTAAGTTGAGATGAGCCTGCCTGTCAAATTTGAGCGTAAACGGATACTCAGAAGGGCTCCGCAGGCAAGTATCAAATCAAAATTGGACTAAATAGTGAATTACCACTATTGTGGGGGTTCCATTATGCATAAAAGCACTTTCCCTTTTCTTCTTCTTCTCCACCCACGCACGCACACATACAGACCACACCTCCATGGAGAGCTCTCCCTTTCCTTCTCACCTTACTTTCTCTCTCTAGATTTCTCACTCTAACGTGCACGAAATCGCGGGGCGATTTGCGGGGAGCCTACAACGAGCGAGGGCGAGCTTTTGAACCAAGAAAAGCTCGAAATCTTGGCTCTTTGAGGTGAGTTTTGCAAAAAATAAATTTAATTTTTTCGTAATTCTTTTAGATTTATAATGTATGTGATCTTAGAAGAATTCTTATCGAAGAAATCGGCGAAAATCGTGGAGAAATCGCGATGAAATTAAACAAGTTTGAACCTAGGGTTTAAATTTTAGAATCTTGAATTTTTGGGGTTTTCATCTAAATTGATCATGCAAATCTCTAATTAGAGGTTGGAGAAACATGCCTAACAATGTTAATTTGTAAACCGGCGGAGTTCCAACGGCCGAATTGCAAAAATGACCGAAATAGGTGTTTTCGCATTCGTTAGCGTCGTAATGTGCCGAAACGACATCGGGAGTTAAATTAATTTAATTCCCTATTGTTTAGTATCGAAACGAGATGGTTGGTGCGATCCGGAACGGTCGAATTTCCGGCGATGCCCGATTCCTCTTTATCGGTCATATGGGCATAAGTTTAAAGGTGTGAATTAGTGTTTTTAGATTCGAGGTCGTAAACTAATTTATCCTTTAATTTTATAAATTGAAGGTAGAAATAATACGTCTAGCAGCATTAAATTGGAGCCAACACGATCTCGGCAATTTTTTTGAGTACGGACTCGAACAGAGCAAGTGAGCCGCGGGAGCCCAATTGCAAGTGTCTACAAGCAATTGGCGGTAAACCGAGGTGGGGGATTCTGCCGAAATTGGGTGACCTCTCCTCTTGCTCCTTTGCTTTTCGATTTAGAAGCATGATAGTAGCATGTTAGAGGTGTTGGGAATTATGATAAATATGTATGCGTAGAAGTAAATATTGTTATATGAATGAGATGAAAATAATTGCATGCATGAGAGAGTGGTTAGCTATTCTTGATTGTGATCATGAAGGGTATAACCCTAGGAATCATGCAGGACATAAGGGAAAAGAGCATGTTGGTAATAAAACTAGGAGAAAACCTAGTTTAGGGGTTTAATGAGTGACATCAACTTAGAAGTTGATCCTAGGATTTAACAAGCGGCATTGTCTTAGGTGATAACCTAAGGACATCGGATAGAGTGATCAACATAGAGTCAAGGAACTCTAGGAAGAGCATGACCTGGAACTTAGGTAAAGAAAACCTAAGGTTGAATATATAGTACTTAACATAGAGTTTATGAACTCTAGGACAAGTAAAGCATGGAAAAAAAAACATAGGGTCAATGTACTCTAGGTTAATGCGAAAAGAGAAAATCATAGAGTTAATAAACTCTAGGGATAATGAAAAGTGGAACTTAGAGTTAATGAACTCTAGGGTAAAAATGATGTGGGGTTAAAAATAGAGTTAATGAACTCTAGGGATAAGTTGAATGCAATTAGAGTTAATAAACTCTAGGCCAATGTAAAGTGAATGTAGAGTTAATAACTCTATGCCAGGAAATTCGAAATGGTTAATGTCCTTGTGACATAGTGAAACCCTAAGGTTAATTATGAACATAGGGTTGCAAAATGAAAACAAGCAAGTAGGAAAAGTTAAAAAGGGGCTAAGGAGCTAAAGAAATCGCCAAGTGGCAAGGTAAAGTGTAAATGTAAATGAATAAGGAGTTCAAATCTAATTTGGTGTTAGAGACACCCAGACTATCCTAGAGTAAAAAACTTAGGATAAAAGAGAAAAGTAAAAGAAAAGCATTTAGGCACAAATGCTAACGGGAGGGTTGAGCATATGTCACTCCCGGGTAGATGAGTGCCAAGGTGCTTTAAACTCATCTGAAACCAAAAATGTAAAGATAATGCTTAAAGTGCAAAGAAGCTAAAGTCTTAATTGAATAAAAGAAAGTAATGCTTAAAGAAAAGTAAACCACATTGGGCCGAGCACTATGGGAGGCGGTGCTACAACCTGTTCTTGTTTGATTGGGGTTGTAGGCATCCGTCTTTTGGAACCCTCGGTCTCGGTAAAGAAAAGTCTAAATGACTAATGGGAGGGTTGAGCATATGTCACTCCCAAGTGAATTAAAGAAAATGGACAAGTTGCCAAAGGGGAGGGTTGAGCAGATTTCACTCCCTAGTGAATGAGTGCCAAGGTGCTTTAAACTCATTCGAGACGAGAGGGTTGAGCAGATTTCACTCTCGAGGAAAATGAGTGCCAAGGTGCCTTAAACTCATTTGAGGCAATGAGAAAAGAAAAGAGAAAAAGAAAAGCTAACGATAACATTGGACTATCTCGCCTTATGGTAGCATGACTGCCGGGCGGGGGCCCGTTGGGCGAGGTTTTCCAAGGGGCGAGTAGCTTGAGATTAAAATACAAGAATGTGAAAAGAATAATGAGGTAATAGAGTGGCTTAGGTGGCTGGGTTAGTTTAACCCTATATACAACGGCATAGTGGCCGAGTTTGTGGTTAGTGGCCTAGTTTGGCTGGACAGAGTAGTGTTGAGTCGAGGAGTATACACAGATAGTGTAGTGACATATTATATGCATATCAGCATTTTAATATTGATGTTATAGCTTTCCTAGCATTCTATTATTTTTGCTTCCATTGGACCAAGTGGTGTGGACACTTTTTCTCGGTGGTTGAACCCACTGAGAACTTTAAGTAGTTCTCACACCCTTGGGTGACCATTTTTCCAGGTACAGATACAGGTACGTCGAGCGAGGCACACGACAGGGGCAAGGGCCCGGCAGCTTAGCGACCTAGCAGTCTAGAGTCGCCAGTTCACATTTTGTGTTTTTATTTTGAGTGAACCTTGTATTTGTGAGGAAAATGATGTAAAAGAATTGTAATATTTTAATTGCAAGTTGAAAGTTGTAAAATGTAATAAATTTATATTATGGTTCACTCATGTGGTTGCTTTCATTATCGTTTAAACTTGTTGTTTAATGGATGAAAGTGTTTAGTTAGTAGTGGTTTACTCTGATATCATCCCTCATTGATTGATTGTTTTTATTGAGATGAATGTTGCCGTTCCTTTCGGGTATAGAGAGGTCATGCCCGATTGGCGGGTCTGTTGGCGTTCTCGAACTGTCCAAATTGGCGGTCTCGGGGCGTGACAGATTAGAGTGGTATCAGAGCCTAGGAATAGTCCTAGGTGGTTAGCAAACCTTAGGGAGACCCTAGGGATTAGCACGAGAGAGTGCGTGGATATTTGGGCGAAAGTATTCGATTGGTACGTGTTGATTCCCAAGAAGGATATTGGGATTGATCGAGGGTAATGAGCTTTCATTCTTCGGACTATTACGTTGGCGGCCGACAACGTAATGTTGAGATGAAAGGGAGTGCCCTCCTATACTTTCGCATGATTGGGTCGACGAGCTGTTTTACGGTGTTTAGTTACACGTTGTCCAAATTGTGGGATTTGGACTGATCAGTTCTTTGTGGTGTGCAGATTTAACCATGGCACCACGACGGGAGGCGCGCTCCACTCGGCTTGGTCCAGGAGAGGGCTCCTGGTCGAATGAAGTATACGAGTTGCGAGAGCAGTTGGTCGCGCTTGTCGGCGTGGTCCAGCAGCAGGCAGAGATCTCTCGCCGACAGGCAGAGCAGATTGATAGGCTCCAAGGGCTGTTAGCGCAGCAAGCTGAGGCTGCGCGGACAGCGCACGAGCACGCGGCATCGCCACGTGTAGGGGCGACCGTTGAGGGTACGACAGTGGCCGCCGAGCCTATGTCAGCATGCCCTGCATGACCAGTTGGGGTCACAAGGGAGGTGCCCCACCGGGCTGACTCAGTTGCATTTGACGCTGAATATGTGGCCCAGAAATCGGAACAAGATCGGGAGATGGAGAGCCTTGCAAGTTTTCAGAGGTTCAACCCGCCTATGTTTACCAGCAAGGATTCGAACCCTATGATCGTGGAATCCTGGGTTGACTCCATGGAGAAGTTGTTCTCGAACCTACGGGTACCGGATCGGGATCGAGTCGCTAGGGCGGTCCCCTTCCTCGATAGAATGGCATACCGCTGATGGAAGTGTAGTAGCCGCTGGTTTAAAATGTTCTTGGGTCTACTTTTAGTTTTCGTTTATTTCGCAATTCGTTTCGGGGGGGCTGGAGGGTGATCGAATAATTCCTTGTTTCCGGACAGACTGTCGGGGCCCGCGGGTATTTTTAGTTAATAGAGCTCGCGAAACGGAGAACGGCGGTGAAATCGGTTTTGAATTCCGACGCCGGAATCTCCCGGAATAAATTCCGGAAGGTAGCTAGCGGTTCAGGGGGTCAACGCGGTTTTTCAGGCAGACCGGACCTTGGTTCGCACCCGACTTGTACCCGCTTTTGACTTGAACTGGGTTCATTCCCGTTTCCCCAACTTAACCGCTCCCGCCATCTTAATCGCTCCCGCCTTTTCCCGGTCGTACAACTCCCCACGAACCGCCCCAACTCCCCACCACTTCCCCCCAACTTCCCACAACCCCACAACTTCCCACGAACCGCCCCAACTTCCCACCACTCCCCCCAACTTCCCGCCACTCCCCACAACTCCCCTTAACTCCCCTGCGTACGAAACCCCAAAGGCAACGAAAACCCACTTCCCCAACCTTTCAGTTTCCCAACCGAACCTTACCGTTCCCCAACCGATCGAGTGGAGATGCAAGGCGGAGCAGGTGAGGAGAAGGAAGATCGCCGGCGTACCCTTCACCCAAGAACAGGACGATCATCCCCTAGATCAACCCTAGCCGACGAAACCAAGGTTCTTGTAGGTCCGGGCGGGCACCCGAGATGCGGGAGAACCTAGCATCGGTCAGGAGCGCGACAACAAGGTGGGTTTACGGTCGAGGCTGAGTATTGTGTTAGTATTCCGAAAGGGATTTTTATTGTTAATCGGTACTAACACTGACGGTTTCTATGATGTACTACATTACCCCGTGTCTTGGTTACTTATGCTCGAGTTGCGACACGCGCACCCGCGGTCTGGCCACCGCAAAGGGTGCTCTTTTCCGGAAAGGCGGTCTTCGACTCGTGTTACCCCACGAGGTGACGTAGTGGGGGCCCCTGTAGGTGTGGGGTTTGAGGCAGCAAGGTGCGAGCTGTGCGACCTGACGGGGTTGGTGCCCGACGAGGTCAGGTGTGCGACCCGCCGGGATTGGTGCCCGGTGAGGTCAGGTGTGCGACCCGCCGGGATTGGTGCTCGGTGAGGTCAGGTGTGCGACCCGCCGGGATAGGTGCCCGACGCGGTCAGGTGTTACAGGTGTTACCAGGGTTACAGGTGTTACAGGTGGTACAGGTGGTTGCGAGTTACCGATACGAGTAGAGTGGTTGTTCCGGCTAGTCTTACTTTTGTGGCTTGGTATTATTTTACTGCTTTAGTACTGTTTTTTTGATATTGTCGCTGACTACCCACTCTGTGACAGGTACCTCCAGGCGGTAGAGGTAGGCGACGGTGAGGCCGAGGTGGTAGCAGTCGAGCTGAGGGAGCCCTAGTATGCTGTTTTCTTTACTTTCGCTGCATTCCATTCGGTATTGTAGGTTACTGTGTGGTTCTCGATACCCTTGTGGGGTCGTGTGGATGTTGAGTACTTTCATTCTGGTTGTGCACTACTGTTTCCTTTATTGTTCCTGTTTGGCCGTTTTCTAAACAAACCAACTAGAAAACAAAAGAAAAAGGACTTCGAAAACTGTTTTCAAAAGTCTAGGGTCGGGTGGGCCCGTTTTCTAAACCTTGTGGATTTATGCCGTTTTCCAATCGGTTTTTCAAAACCTAAGGCCGTGTGGGCCGGTTTCCAAAACGGTGAGTTTATGCGTTCAACCTGACTGGCCACGGGTATTGTTTCGCCTTCATGCACCGTACTACTTCGAACTGTTGTGATTAAATGGAAAATGGTTGCTTATGTTCGACTATTGTAACAGCCGCGACGTCGTGCATATACAGAGGAGACTCTACCCGACTTTCGAGTAAATTTGTATATGTGGCGGGTCTGGGCACGCGCCGGGGAAGGAGGTTTTTAAACAAATAAATTTTGTACGCACATTACGCGTACTTTGGGGTATCGTTTCCGCTAAAATAAAACCCCCGGGGCGTGACAGATTAAGATGGTATCAGAGACTTTGCTTTAATCACAACAATGACAGCCCAACATCCACCGAGATATCACACTTAACTACGAATAAATGAAATGTGTGGGACGTAAGGGTGTAGGACGTGAGTGAACGTGGGGGGAGGGGGATTTGTGTGATTTATTTACGCACGGTTTTCTTGGTATGCTGGGACTAATGTGTTTCCTTGGTGTGCACAGATAGAAGCCCGATTTTGGGTAGGTAACTGCTGCCGGACATGGACCTTGCGGCAGAGGCGAACCGCTTACTACGCAACCAGCTGCGCGACGTGGCTGGGCAACTGCTAACTCTCGCGGAGCACGTGGGTATACTGACCCAGGAGCTTGAGGGTGTCGACCACGCCCAGCACGGCACCGGTGGTGTTAACCCCCGTGGGATACCACCGACTGGCGTTTCCACCTTTCAGGGAGCGGTCAACCTGGCCGTGCGCGCGGAGCTAGAGCGTACACGGCGGGCACACCCCTACCCCCGCCCGACTGGGGACCCCTACCAGTGCGGCAGAGCGACCAAGCGCCAGAGGAACGGGCCGAAACCCGGGCAGGCGATGAGGGAGGGACCTGCACCACCAACGCCATGCGTCATTTGTGACGGTGCGCATCCAATGATGGATTGCCCTTGGCGGGACGAACATTGCTTCCGGTGTGGCAGGCCGGGCCACACACGTTACGAGTGCCCCCGGAAGCCGGGCGTCACCAGACCCCCGGCACCGAGACCTGACGACCCACGCCTGACGGACTCTTCCGATACCGAGTCCCCACCCCACCACGCCGAACGTAGCTGGCCCAGAGGTTGTGGACGGACCTCCCCAGCCGCCCCGGGGAGCAGTGATGCAGAATCCTAGAACCGGAAATCACAGGTATATATTTTTTTTCTCCCTTTACCTCTTCTTGGATAGGCATCGATTCCCATCTTCCGTTTTTGTCTTTTTCTTTCTCCGCGTACTGTGCGGTTGTGCCGGGGGGGTTTTAAATAGGATAGGAGTGGGGTTACTCCCCTAGTCCGCCTTAGGAGTTGTGAACGGAAATCACAGAGTGGGAAGGCGGGTCGGGCGCTAGGTAGGAACCCCTTACAAATGGTTCTGAGGAGAGAACCCTACCTAGTTTGTTGGTCTGTTCAAACCCCCGGAGGGGGGAACGTCGCGGAAGTGGCCACTACCGCGACTGCAGCAGACAAGGTGTCACCACCCCCCAACGACGACATCAGAGGCGGTGTCTTGAGTTACGAAAGGATTACGACCTAACGATCCAATACCACCCCGGGGAAAGCAAACGTGGTAACGGACGCTCTGAGCAGGAAGGGGCGATTGGAGGGAGGATCGGTAGGTGCTATAACTGAGCAGAGCAACTTGATCGCGGAATTTTCACGACTAGGGTTGGAAGTAGTGCCAGCGGGCACGGTTGCGCAACTTCTAACTTTGGTGGTCAAGCCAACACTGCTAGAAAAGATTCGAGAGGGACAGCAGGCGGACTCGCACTTACAGCTCGTAAGAGACAAGATCTCACCGGATCAGGAAGGTGACTTTTCATTGGAAGGCGATGACACCCTACGGTTCCGCGGGCGGATTTGCATGCCGGATACCCCAGAATTGAAGAAGGAAATTCTATCCGAGGCACACAGCGCCCCTTATGCAGTGCATCCAGGAGGCACAAAGATGTACAGGGACCTCAAGCAGACCTTCTGGTGGCCCAAGATGAAGAGGGATGTAACTCGATTTGTAGCTCATTGCCTAGTGTGTCAACAGATAAAGGCGGAACATCAACGACCGGCGGGAAAGTTACAACCCTTACCGGTACCGGAGTGGAAGTGGGATCATATCACCATGGACTTTGTCACCGGGTTCCCACGTTCACCACAAGGACACGACACAATATGGGTTGTGGTGGACCGGCTAACTAAGTCAGCGCACTTCCTGCCGATTCACACAACCTGGACCAGAGAGCGGTTGGCTCAAGTCTACCTCAGCGAGATTGTAAGACTGCATGGGGTACCGGCATCGATCACATCAGATAGAGACACGGGGTTTGTCTCAAAGTTTTGGCAGAGTCTGCAACAAGCCTTGGGGACTAAATTGCACTTCAGCACAGCCTTCCACCCTCAGACAGACGGGCAGTCGGAGCGAGTGATACAGACGCTAGAGGACCTGCTTCGGGCCTGTGTACTCGATGGGGGAGTCGGTTGGGAGCGTTACCTACCACTTGTAGAATTCGCTTACAACAATAGCCACCAGGCCAGCATCCTGATGGCACCCTACGAAGCCTTATACGGGAGACGCTGCCGATCCCCGATCTGTTGGGACGACTTGGGAGAACGGAAGTTCTTGGGACCCGACTTGGTAGAAGAAACAGAAAAGAAGGTGCGCCTCATCAGACAGCGCTTACTAACTGCCCAGAGTCGACAAAAGAGCTACGCGGATCGAAGACGCCGCGACTTAGAGTTCCAGGTAGGAGAACACGTGTTTTTGCGGGTCTCGACGTCCAGGGGAATCAAGCGATTCGGGTTAAAAGGCAAGCTAAGCCCGCGGTTCATGGGGCCATTCGAGATCCTGGAACGGATTGGCCCAGTGGCTTACCGCCTTGCCCTACCACCGAACCTCAACCGGATTCATGACGTGTTCCACGTTTCGATGCTCAAGAAATACCTCCCCGACCCGTCGCATGTTCTGGACGTCTCGACACTCGAACTAAAGGAGGACCTAAGCTTCGAGGAAACCCCTGTGCGAATACTAGCAAGAGAAAGCAAGACGCTTCGAAACCGAGACATCCCCTATGTGAAGGTGCACTGGAACAACCACGAGGAGCGGGAAGCGACGTGGGAACTAGAATCGAAGATGAGGGAGGGCTACCCCTATCTCTTTACCGCGAACCAGGATTGAGTTTCGAGGACGAAACTCGTTTTAAGAGGTGAGTGGTGTAGTAGCCGCTGGTTTAAAATGTTCTTGGGTCTACTTTTAGTTTTCGTTTATTTCGCAATTCGTTTCGGGGAGGCTGGAGGGTGATCGAATAATTCCTTATTTCCGGACAGACTGTCGGGGCCCGCGGGTATTTTTAGTTAATAGAGCTCGCGAAACGGAGAACGGCGGTGAAATCGGTTTTGAATTCCGACGCCGGAATCTCCCGGAATAAATTCCGGAAGGTAGCTAGCGGTTCAGGGGGTCAACGCGGTTTTTCAGGCAGACCGGACCTTGGTTCGCACCCGACTTGTACCCGCTTTTGACTTGAACCGGGTTCATTCCCGTTTCCCCAACTTAACCGCTCCCGCCATCTTAATCGCTCCCGCCTTTTCCCGGTCGTACAACTCCCCACGAACCGCCCCAACTCCCCACCACTTCCCCCAACTTCCCACAACCCCACAACTTCCCACGAACCGCCCCAACTTCCCACCACTCCCCCCAACTTCTCGCCACTCCCCACAACTCCCCTTAACTCCCCTGCGTACGAAACCCCAAAGGCAACGAAAACCCACTTCCCCAACCTTTCAGTTTCCCAACCGAACCTTACCGTTCCCCAACCGATCGAGTGGAGAAGCAAGGCGGAGCGGGTGAGGAGAAGGAAGATCGCCGGCGTACCCTTCACCCAAGAACAGGACGATCATCCCCTAGATCAACCCTAGCCGACGAAACCAAGGTTCTTGTAGGTCCGGGCGGGCACCCGAGACGTGGGAGAACCTAGCATCGGTCAGGAGCGCGACAACAAGGTGGGTTTACGGTCGAGGCTGAGTATTGTGTTAGTATTCCGAAAGGGATTTTTATTGTTAATCGGTACTAACACTGACGGTTTCTATGATGTACTACATTACCCCGTGTCTTGGTTACTTATGCTCGAGTTGCGACACGCGCACCCGCGGTCTGGCCACCGCAAAGGGTGCTCTTTTCCGGAAAGGCGGTCTTCGACCAGTGTTACCCCACGAGGTGACGTAGTGGGGGCCCCCGTAGGTGTGGGGTTTGAGGCAGCAAGGTGCGAGCGGTGCGACCTGTCGGGGTTGGTGCCCGACGAGGTCAGGTGTGCGACCCGCCGGGATTGGTGCCCGGTGAGGTCAGGTGTGCGACCCGCCGGGATTGGTGCCCGGTGAGGTCAGGTGTGCGACCCGCCGGGATAGGTGCCCGACGCGGTCAGGTGTTACAGGTGTTACCGGGGTTACAGGTGTTACAGGTGGTACAGGTGGTTGCGAGTTACCGATACGAGTAGAGTGGTTGTTCCGGCTAGTCTTACTTTTGTGGCTTGGTATTATTTTACTGATTTAGTACTGTTTTTATGATAGTGTCGCTGACTACCCACTCTGTGACAGGTACCTCCAGGGGGTAGAGGTAGGCGACGGTGAGGCCGAGGTGGTAGCAGTCGGGCTGAGGGAGCCCTAGTATGCTGTTTTCTTTACTTTCTCTGCATTTCATTCGGTATTGTAGGTTACTGTGTGGTTCTCGATACCCTTGTGGGGTCGTGTGGATGTTGAGTACTTTCATTCTGGTTATGCACTACTGTTTCCTTTATTGTTCCCGTTTGGCCGTTTTCTAAACAAACCAACTAGAAAACAAAAGAAAAAGGACTTCGAAAACTGTTTTCAAAAGTCTAGGGTCGGGTGGGCCCGTTTTCTAAACCTTGTGGATTTATGCCGTTTTCCAATCGATTTTTCAAAACCTAAGGCCGTGTGGGCCTGTTTCCAAAACGGTGAGTTTATGCGTTCAACCTGACTGGCCACGGGTATTGTTTCGCCTTCATGCACCGTACTACTTCGAACTGTTGTGATTAAATGGAGAATGGTTGCTTATGTTCGACTATTGTAACAGCCGCGACGCCGTGCATATACAGAGGAGACTCTGCCCGACTTTCGAGTAAATCTGTATATGTGGCGGGTCTGGGCACGCGCCGGGGAAGGAGGTTTTTAAACAAAAAAATTTTGTACGCACATTACGCGTACTTTGGGGTATCGTTTCCGCTAAAATAAAACCCCCGGGGCGTGACAGGAAGGCAGAGCTTGAGGGGCGGGCTAAGGCCGGCTTGCCTACACCAATTTGGGAGGAGTTTAAGGAACTCCTTTTTGCATAGTATTTTCCCGACAGTGCTAAGCAGCAAATGGAAGAAGATTTTCGGACTCTTCGTTAGGGGAGTCGCTCTGTGCAGGAGTACTAGTACGAGTTCGCTCGCATCGTTAGCTGCCTTCCCTCCGTTGTGCGCAGCGAGTGGGACAAGACGAGATGTTTTGAGCGGGGCCTACGGCCCGGTATTTACTCAAAGGTCCAACCGTTTAACATCGCAACCTATCGAGAGATTGTGGATCGTGCGCGCTTGGTTGAGCGGGGTGAGGCCGTGATGCGCCGAGAGCATGAAACTTACAAGAGGGGCGAGGAAGAGATAAGGCACCAGGGTGGCTCTGGGAGTTCGGTTGACTACCAGTGGCCCCCTAAGCAGCAGCGGCAACAGTGGCACTCTCAAGAGTTTCGAAGGTCGGTGGCACACGGGTGGTGCGTCATTTGTGGTGGACCACATCGAGCGTCGCGGTGCAAGAAGCGCCATGGAAGGTGTTATAAATGTGGCCAGCCGGGCCACGTGTCCTCAGAGTGTTTTGAGGGTGTGCCTTTAGCTTGGGCGACTGCAACGAATCAGGGTGCCCAGTGGCAGGATTCGGGGGCTGTATTGGCCCTACCAGCAGAGCGACCAACTACGCCAAGCCAAGTGTCGGGTGGGCAGGCTTGCTCTACTTGGGTGATGGAGGATGAGCCAGCTGTAGACGACGACGTCATGCCAGGTATGTGTTAATTAATGTAATTGCATATAAATCATAACCATTATGAGCACTACATCCTAGCTAGGCTGGTTGTGTTAGTTGTGCGCGAGTAGGCGCCAGCTAGTTTGTAGGCGAAATGCGGCTGATTAGGTTCAGCTGTGACTTGGTGGGAAACCGACTCACAAGACAATGGTGATCGCTATGTGGTAAAAGCCAAGTGTTGTGTCCTAATATTTAGGGCAAGAAAGACTTGTGGACCAGGTGGCGATAATTCGCCCCTGATGACGGTAGTAACCGTGTGACGTGTTGATTGTGGCTAAATTGCCGCATAGTAGGGTTGGTGAGGCCCGGAGTAGGCTTCAAGATGCGAGGACCTCTCGATAGAGCGGGATTTTTATGGCGCCGGTTTGACGGATCGGTATAATGGCAAGGGTTGCCACCGTAGGGTGCGCATGTTAATCACCGGAGTTGGTGAATAGTTATTGTGGTGCCTCAACCCAGTTGGGAGAGGTGCACAGGAGCCATAGGTGTGCTGAAGCAAATCGCTTAACACTGGATTTTGCGAGTTAGCGTAGGGGCGTAGGACGCCCAACCGTTTAGGTGCTCGCGGAGCACAAGTACCGTTCAGCTAGAGAGGGCTGATTAAGTGGCACCTTAGCTTATACTAGGTGTGACAAGAGTCGATAGATTGTTCGGGTCGTGGATTGACAACTAGTTAGTGGGTTTTTGCTCAGTGGAGCGTAGTGGTCGCGTGGCGACAATTAGTGGGTTTGCTTTAGGACGACCCGTGCCTGGACCATGTGTGTGGACTGTGGGCCTGTAGCCCAGTGGGCAGGCGCAGTCGGCTGTGAGAGACAGCTGCCCGAGACCTGAGGGCGGGGCATGATAGAGATTTGGTCGGGGCGGTAGTCCGAGCGATGACCCGAGGATGTGGAAAGCCACATGTGAGCCTTGAGGCTGTTAGTACACTGATAGTGTAGACGTGACCCGGCCATAGGGCTGGTGATGGTTGAGATGCTGTTGCTCCTAGTGGGAGTGTGGGTGCAGTAATCCTAATTGAGGATCTACCCGTATGATGATTGGGTCAGCGTGCGAGTGAGAGCCGTTGCACATTGTCAAGCTAGTATTTGGGCTATAGGCCAATATTGGACCGTGATGTGAAGGCCGTTGCCCTTCACATCAGGCAGCGGAACGGCACGAAAACGTGGAAAGTGTAATAGGTTGCAGATGCAACCTCGTTGCAAAAAAAAAAAATAAAATAAAATAAAAAATGATGATGGCAGAATTAAAGTGGAGATTTCGCAAGAAAAGACTGGGTCATTCATGGCAATTGAGAGAGCAAGTGCTCGAATGTGTCTTTCACTCGCTTAGTGAAAGTGATCAGACACGAGGTCTGAAATTTCTCTGAGTGGAGATAGGGATCCACGAATGGGATGTTCGTATAGTTTTGGTGGACCGGCGATGTGATGCCGGTAAGGATGTGCGGTGAGCCAGCGTTCAGGGGCGTAATCCCTCTTATTCGATTAATTTCGAATTGAGATGCGATTTAAGTTTCGCGGACGAAACTCTTTTAAGGGGGTAGAATGTAATGTACCGGATTTTGGTATATAAATAAATGTAAATAAAAATAGTATGAAATACTATTTTTATGAAAGTTAGAGAAGTAAAGAATAATTTGGAAGCGAATTGGGCCCAAATCGGGATAAAAATGAGAGATCTAAAATTTTATTTGAGAGTGGGCCCAGATTTTTAGCAGAAAATTCACGGTGTCAGAAAATTCTGAAAAAATTACGGGAGCTCCGTAAATATATTTTATGGCTACAGAAAAAGTTTCGAGTTGATCGGATGCCCGGATAGTGAGAACGGGGTCCGCCAGTGATTCTGGATACAGCGAGACTTTTGGTGACCCAGAAATGGCCCAAACTGAAAATTTAAAATTTTCCGTGATAAATTAAGTTGAGATGAGCCTGCCTGTCAAATTTGAGCGCAAACGGATACTCAGAAGGGCTCCGCAGGCAAGTATCAAATCAAAATTGGACTAAATAGTGAATTACCACTATTGTGTGGGTTCCTTTATGCATAAAAGCACTTTCCCTTTTCTTCTTCTTCTCCACCCACGCATGCACACATACAGACCACACCTCCATGGAGAGCTCTCCCTTTCCTTCTCACCTTACTTTCTCTCTCTAGATTTCTCACTCTAACGTGCACGAAATCGCGGGGCGATTTGCGGGGAGCCTACAACGAGCGAGGGCGAGCTTTTGAACCAAGAAAAGCTCGAAATCTTGGCTCTTTGAGGTGAGTTTTGCAAAAAATAAATTTAATTTTTTCGTAATTCTTTTAGATTTATAATGTATGTGATCTTAGAAGAATTCTTATCGAAGAAATCGGCAAAAATCGTGGAGAAATCGCGATGAAATTAAACAAGTTTGAACCTAGGGTTTAAATTTTAGAATCTTGAATTTTTGGGGTTTTGATCTAAATTGATCATGCAAATCTCTAATTAGAGGTTGGAGAAACATGCCGAGCAATGTTAATTTGTAAACCGGCGGAGTTCCAACGGCCGAATTGCAAAAATGACCGAAATAGGTGTTTTCGCATTCGTTAGCGTCGTAATGTGCCGAAACGACATCGGGAGTTAAATTAATTTAATTCCCTATCGTATAGTATCGAAACGAGATGGTTGGTGCGATCCGGAACGGTCGAATTTCCGGCGATGTCCGATTCCTCTTTATCGGTCATATGGGCATAAGTTTAAAGGTGTGAATTAGTGTTTTTAGATTCGAGGTCGTAAACTAATTTATCCTTTAATTTTATAAATTGAAGGTAGAAATAATACGTCTAGCAGCATTAAATTGGAGCCAACACGATCTCGGCAATTTTTTTGAGTACGGACTCGAACGGAGCAAGTGAGCCGCGGGAGCCCAATTGCAAGTATCTACAAGCAATTGGCGGTAAACCGAGGTGGGGGATTCTGCCGAAATTGGGTGACCTCTCCTCTTGCTCCTTTGCTTTTCGATTTAGAAGCATGATAGTAGCATGTTAGAGGTGTTGGGAATTATGATAAATATGTATGCGTAGAAGTAAATATTGTTATATGAATGAGATGAAAATAATTGCATGCATGAGAGAGTGGTTAGCTATTCTTGATTGTGATCATGAAGGGTATAACCCTAGGAATGATGCAGGACATAAGGGAAAAGAGCATGTTGGTAATAAAACTAGGAGAAAACCTAGTTTAGGGGTTTAATGAGTGACATCAACTTAGAAGTTGATCCTAGGATTTAACAAGCGGCATTGTCTTAGGTGATAACCTAAGGACATCGGATAGAGTGATCAACATAGAGTCAAGGAACTCTAGGAAGAGCATGACCTGGAACTTAGGTAAAGAAAACCCAAGGTTGAATATATAGTACTTAACATAGAGTTTATGAACTCTAGGACAAGTAAAGCATGGAAAAAAAAACATAGGGTCAATGTACTCTAGGTTAATGCGAAAAGAGAAAATCATAGAGTTAATAAACTCTAGGGATAATGAAAAGTGGAACTTAGAGTTAATGAACTCTAGGGTAAAAATGATGTGGGGTTAAAAATAGAGTTAATGAACTCTAGGGATAAGTTGAATGCAATTAGAGTTAATAAACTCTAGGCCAATGTAAAGTGAATGTAGAGTTAATAACTCTATGCCAGGAAATTCGAAATGGTTAATGTCCTTGTGACATAGTGAAACCCTAAGGTTAATTATGAACATAGGGTTGCAAAATGAAAACAAGCAAGTAGGAAAAGTTAAAAAGAGGCTAAGGAGCTAAAGAAATCGCCAAGTGGCAAGGTAAAGTGTAAATGTAAATGAATAAGGAGTTCAAATCTAATTTGGTGTTAGAGACACCCAGACTATCCTAGAGTAAAAAACTTAGGATAAAAGAGAAAAGTAAAAGAAAAGCATTTAGGCACAAATGCTAACGGGAGGGTTGAGCATATGTCACTCCCGGGTAGATGAGTGCCAAGGTGCTTTAAACTCATCTGAAACCAAAAATGTAAAGATAATGCTTAAAGTGCAAAGAAGCTAAAGTCTTAATTGAATAAAAGAAAGTAATGCTTAAAGAAAAGTAAACCACATTGGGCCGAGCACTATGGGAGGCGGTGCTACAACCTGTTCTTGTTTGATTGGGGTTGTAGGCATCCGTCTTTTGGAACCCTCGGTCTCGGTAAAGAAAAGTCTAAATGGCTAATGGGAGGGTTGAGCATATGTCACTCCCAAGTGAATTAAAGAAAATGGGCAAGTTGCCAAAGGGGAGGGTTGAGCAGATTTCACTCCCTAGTGAATGAGTGCCAAGGTGCTTTAAACTCATTCGAGACGAGAGGGTTGAGCAGATTTCACTCTCGAGGAAAATGAGTGCCAAGGTGCCTTAAACTCATTTGAGGCAATGAGAAAAGAAAAGAGAAAAAGAAAAGCTAACGATAACATTGGACTATCTCGCCTTATGGTAGCATGACTGCCGGGCGGGGGCCCGTTGGGCGAGGTTTTCCAAGGGGCGAGTAGCTTGAGATTAAAATACAAGAATGTGAAAAGAATAAAGAGGTAATAGAGTGGCTTAGGTGGCTGGGTTAGTTTAACCCTATATACAGCGGCATAGTGGCCGAGTTTGTGGTTAGTGGCCTAGTTTGGCTGGACAGAGTAGTGTTGAGTCGAGGAGTATACACAGATAGTGTAGTGACATATTATATGCATATCAGCATTTTAATATTGATGTTATAGCTTTCCTAGCATTCTATTATTTTTGCTTCCATTGGACCAAGTGGTGTGGACACTTTTTCTCGGTGGTTGAACCCACTGAGAACTTTAAGTAGTTCTCACACCCTTGGGTGACCATTTTTCCAGGTACAGATACAGGTACGTCGAGCGAGGCACACGACAGGGGCAAGGGCCCGGCAGCTTAGCGACCTAGCAGTCTAGAGTCGCCAGTTCACATTTTGTGTTTTTATTTTGAGTGAACCTTGTATTTGTGAGGAAAATGATGTAAAAGAATTGTAATATTTTAATTGCAAGTTGAAAGTTGTAAAATGTAATAAATTTATATTATGGTTCACTCATGTGGTTGCTTTCATTATTGTTTAAACTTGTTGTTTAATGGATGAAAGTGTTTAGTTAGTAGTGGTTTACTCTGATATCATCCCTCATTGATTGATTGTTTTTATTGAGATGAATGTTGTCGTTCCTTTCGGGTATAGAGAGGTCATGCCCGATTGGCGGGTCTGTTGGCGTTCTCGAACTGTCCAAATTGGCGGTCTCGGGGCGTGACACGCACCCCTCGAGCTACACCCCGGGTGCGTTGATGATTCCGAGCCTGATGAGGCCGCGATGATGATACCGAGCCTGACGAGGCTGCGATGATGCGCCTAGTTCATATACTAGAGGTCGCCTGATACCCCTGGCCGAGCTACCATGGGGTCACTGTGTGAGATATCGAGTTTATCCGTTTGGACACCCTGGTTGATACACCAGGGGGCGCAGGCTTGACTCGACTGGACCCTGTGGGGTAGTCGCTGAGATTTGGGTTACACTGAGAGAGTGATGGCGTATGCATGTGTCATAGTAGAGCATCTTGGGCTTAGTACTTGTGACATATTGTCAGCAGTGAGTGACTGCATACCATCATCCATAGTCTCTTCCTTTTGAGCATAGTAGATAGAGGCATGATAGCTGTAGATTCTTTTCCAACTTATTTATATTATCATCAGTCTTTTCTATTATCTTATGCCTCTAGTAGACTTAGTGGGCAGACCGTGGTTCTTGGAGACGGTACCCACTGAGAACTACTGTAGGATGTAGTTCTCACACCCTCTGTCGGTGACAGGTTGCTGAGGCTTTCTTTCGTTCCTGCTGGGCTTGACTGGACGGACCGAGGACAGGGAGTCGCGTGATAGTTCCCTACCAGCATTGTTACTTTAGAGAGAGGTAGATGTACCATCCCGGATTGTGGGAGTTGGTTATGTTTCCTGTTAGCTATCTCCCATTTGGATTCGTAGATGTTGTATAGGTGGGCTTCTATTTGTATCATCTGTTTTTGGGAGATAGGCTATGTGTTGTTGTAACTTTGTAGTTGTGAAATTTTATAGTACAGCTTTTTATCCGCTCTGATATCTGTGTAGCTGTAGTTTTGTCTTTTGCAGGCTAGACGCTTCGTCTGTACGGCAGTTTCCGTACAGATGGCGGATCTGTTAGCGAGCCCGGGTCGCAGTTTCGACCCCGGGGCGTGACAGTTTAGGGTCGGGATTTGAAAACTATAAATATGTTTCAATTGCTCAACTAACTGTGCTAATCTTTGATGATCTCTATGGTTCATTATTGTTGGTTTTGTTCTGTGTACTTGGTTACGATGCTCGAGGTTGCAGCACGCGCACCCGCGGTTTGGCCACCGCAAAGGGTGTGCTTTTCCGGAAAAGTGGTCGATGACCCGTGTTACCCCACGAGGTGACGTAGTGGGGGGCCCCGGTAGGTGGGGGGTTTTGAGGCGCCAAGGTGTGAGCGGTGCGACCCGTCGAGGTAGGTGCTCGGCGTGGTTTACCGAGGTAGGTGGTCGGTCTAGTTTTCCGAGGTTGGTGCTCGGTCTGGTTTGCCGGGGCAGGTGCCCGGTCCAGGTTATGTAGGGGGAGGGGATACTGTCGATTGCACGATAAGGAGGGCGGTTGATCTGGTTTTACTGCGGTTTGCTTTATTTATTGCCCTAGTTGCTTTCGTGCTTTATTTTCTGGTCACTGACTTCCCACTCTGTGACAGGTTTCTCGGGGGTGAGAGCTAGGGCGACGGTGAGGCCGTGGGAGGAGCTTTTTTGGTCCTTCGAGGCCATAGACTGTATTTACTCCGTATATTGCGCATTTCATTACTTGTTAGTAGCTTACTATGTGGATTGCGATACCCTTGTGGGGTCGATGTAGATGTTGGAATGTCTTTTATTATCCTTGTGGGTGGTTTTTTTGCTTTTCCCGATTGGCCGCTTTCAAACTACAAAAGAAAAGAAAAAGAAAATATTTCTAAAACTGTTTTAAAAGTATGGGTGTCGTGTGGACACCATTTTTAAAACCCTGTGGATTTATGGATTGCGAAAACCGTTTTGAAAATCTGGGTGTCGTGTGGGCACCATTTTAAAACCCTGTGGATTTATGGATTTCGAAAACCGTTTCAAAAAACTTGTGGATTTATCCTTTCAAAATTAGCCGGCCTCTTTAATACTTATGGAAAATGGTTGTATGTATTCGACTGTTGAACTAGTGTGGTTAAAGTGATGATTGTATGGTTGTTGTAGTCAGGACGTCGTGCATATACAAAGGAGACTCTGCCCGTTCGCAGAGTGAATTTGTATATGCGGCGGGTCTGGGCACGCACTGGGGGAGGTTGGTTTCAAAAAAAAATATATACGCAAATTCAAATCTTTTTAGTGGTCGTCTTCCGCTTAATGAAACCCCCGGGGCGTGACAGCTTTGTCAACCTTTCGTACCACGCTCGCGGTGCTTGCTTTAGACCGTAAAGAGCCTTTTTCAAACGAAAAACATGGTTAGGTTGTTTATAGTCTACAAAACCTTTCGATTGAGCCACATAAACTTCCTCGTTTAAAAACCCATTTAAAAACGCGCTCTTAACGTCCATTTGAAAGAGTTTGATTTAAAAATGACAAGCTATCGCTAACAGTATACGAATCGACTCGAGTCGAGCAACCGGGGCGAACGTCTCATCAAAGTCTATACCTTCTATTTGTGAGTAGCCCTGAGCAACTAGGCGTGCTTTGTTCCTGTTGGGTCGTATATAATACGGATCTAAATAGGGGAAGAAACACCTAGAGGGGGGTGAATAGGTGTAAACGTATAAACACTCCAAAAATCGTTGCGATAAAACCCAATGCGGAAAATAAAATAACACGCAAGATTTTTACGTGGAAAACTCCATCACCGGAGTAAAAAACCACGGGACCGATAACACGGCAGAAATCCACTAGAATTAAAACACGTACAAGGTGATTTACCGTACACACTTACGACTCAACCTTTTCCATACGCTCCTAGAGGATCTTCTCCGCTCGCTCCAGACGCTTCTCGAATCCACGATCTGCGCCCAACGCCGAATCCACGACGTCCAACGTCGAATCCACGACGTCCGACCGAATCCACGGTCTTCACCCAATAGCACCGTTCGAATCCACGAACGTGCCTCGCTCCGAATCCACGAGAGCGATTGAACCTTGAATCCACAAGGACACGCGAATCCACGCGCCGATTTTTGGGGTAAATCGTTGTTTTTGGGTGGTGATGATCCGCCGAATACTTAGATCAAAGATAGATCGGAAATACCATCTAAGTATTCATTAGTTTGATTCAACTCAAGATGTGAGTATGAAAACCTAGAATCAAACTAATCAATATAGATGAAGAAACATAGAGTATTCTCTAATGATTTCCTTTCTTCTCTATATGTGGATCTATAGCCGTATAAGATGATACAAGAAAATGACGGCTATGTGGATTCCCCCTAGAAAAGGAGTCATAGGGTGTATTTATAGGTTAGAAACCCTAGGAAGGAGATAAGAATCAAAAACCAACCATTTCTGGATTTTTACGGACGGCGATCCGGATCGTGATAACTGAGATCCGGATCGTCATAACGAAACAGCCAATTCCAGAAAAACGAAGGTTCGGGATCCGGATCATGTGACTACGATCCGGATCGTTCATACAGTTCACCAAACATCAACGTTCGGGATCCGGATTGAGAGACTACGATCCGGATTGCGACGATGTATGAACGAACCACCTTCGGGATCCGGATCGAACAACCTGATCCGGATCCTGAACATGTCCCAAGTCCAGTTTTTGATTTTTATGCAATGAAAGATTCTTCCAAGTGTTTCTACACTACAAGAAGTATTCGGATCACACAAATTCTTTAGTTAAACATACCTGATCCTTTTGAATTCTTCTTTCTTGAGATTGAGTTAAATGATCCAACTTTCTTCACCTTCAATCTTCAAGACTTGAGACTTTCACGAAACTACGCCAACTCAAATTCCGTAACAATCTCCCCCTTTGGCGGTTTCGTGACAAAACATAGATCCACTAAAGAAAATTCAAAAAGATATTTTTGTTGCTATCACCATTCAACAAAAATTTACAATGGAGATCCAAAATACAATACATGAGTTAAACTCCTAAAACAGACTCTAGACTTAGACATCTGTACTCTCTGCAAAAAGAAATCATTCTTGACAAAAGAAATCGTTAGATACCTCAAGAATTTTGTATTATTCAAAAAACCACAAACAGAGATGAAGTTTAAACTCATTTATACTTACCATGACATTTATATTCAGATATGTAAACAGATCATAGTTAAAAAAAAACACCAACATATCTTCTTTGCACGTAAAAACCAAATGTCATGAACATGTTTGTGACAAACTTATATATATATAGATATGTAATTGATCAGAGTTAAGAACCAACATATCTTCTATGCAATCAAAAACCAAGTGTCACAAACTTGTTAGTGAACAACAACTTGTTAGTTATATTACATGCCCAAATAGTTAGCAAATAGTTAGTCGAGGCATGCATTCATACAGATGGAAAAACCAAAAGTTGAAGTTCTACTTACCTTTGTGTTTCAACTTACCTTTGATGTTCATTCACATCATCATCATTGTTCAAAGTTCTCAACAACTCTCTCCCCCTTTTTGTCACAAAACAAAGCCAAAATGTAGTTAAGACTACGAAATGTTAGGAGAGTGAAAAAGTTCCAATAAAACGTAAAACCTGAGAACTAAGCTAAAAGTAAGTATAAGACTAAATCCTAAAATCAAAATCCTGCACAAAAAGAAAAAGGAAGGTGCAGCTCAGTCGGAGGAGTCGGAGCTGGTACAACTGAGCTTGCTCAAAATCCCTTTAAGCATTGTCGAAATAGTTGAGCACTTCTTCTTGATCTTCTTCTGTTTAGAGGAAAGTTGCTGAAGTTCCTTCGACATTCTTTCTTGTTCAGCAGACAGTCTTTGTTGTTCCTGTCGAAGCGATTTCAACACATCAGCGTCTGTAGCCTGTCTCTTCGAGTGTGATGGATGCTGTGTAGATGCAGATGGAGCATCCGGTCCCGTAACCCATGGATTTTCAGTTTGTAGAATTCCAGAGAGTGAGCGAGCTCTGGTGAGAGGCCCACTAGGCTGATTTTCACTCCATTGGACAGTCTTCCGTCTCGTATATTGTTTGGTTGTTGAGGTAGATTTCATTAATCTTTTTCCTTTGGTAAATTTCCTGTTTTCCTCATCAATCTTCCGTTGAACATCTTTGAAAAATTCGTCCCATTCTTCATCATCATAGTCTGAGCTGTCTTCCTCTGCGTTTTTCGTCTTGTTTTGAGTTGAATCATCTGGTTCCCTTTTAACAGATGTACTTGTGTGCATCATTGAAACCAGGAGAAGGATTAACAAAGAGAAACTCACTGAATTAAGTGCCATTGAACAAAATGCTTGAGTAAAGAAGGTGTCCTGTGAAAACCAACTCAAGAACACAAAAATTCTTAGTTTTTCAAAAATTGAAAAAATTGTATCCAAAGAATCATTATCAAGTAGAGAGACTAAGAATCAAGTTAGTTTTGCAAAAGGACTTTTAAAGATAGATCAATTGCATGATTTTCGAAAATCCTTATTATATGCCCTAAAACCGAAATTTTAGAAATCGAAGCCTAAAAATCCGTTAATCAGGAGAAAACCTAGCATATAATCAAAACTAAACAACCCAGAGTTCTTATTTCAAAAGAAATTTGATCAAAAACCATCCACAAACAAAGTTGATCCAAGAAATTCGTGCGTTTGAGGAGGAAAAAAGAAAAACGGTGAAAAACCGAGATTTTGATCAATAAAACTTACTTGGAATTGAAGAACTTGAGTTTGAAAGCTTCCAGGAAGGATGAAATCTAGAGAGAGAGGCTCTGGAAACTTCGGAACAAAAGATTGGAGTAAAAGAAATCAAAACCCTTTTGTTCTTTATAAAAACCTAGCCGCGATCCGGATCCTCCCGAGCTTGCGATCCGGATCGGCTACCCGCAGTGAGAAAACTGCGTTCGGGATCCGGATCGGCAGGTCCAATCCGGATCGTCAGCCCGCAGGAGAAAACCTGCGTTCGGGATCCGGATCACCTTGCCCGATCCGGATCGGCCCCAACTTTTTCTTTAGAAAAATTTCAGAGAAATTCAAGAAAAACAAGAAAAAGATTGTAAGCACAAAGGTGTATTAACTTTAAACAAAATGCATCGTTTCACACAACAAGAATTAGATTATGCTAAATCTATCAGTAATATCCAAAAATGAAACGAAAATTTACAAAAATTAAATCCCTTAAAGTTGAACACCTTCAATCACATCTAACTTGATCTTATGAGTAATGCCTTTATCAAATCATCAATTCAGTAAAGAAAATGAAATACAAAGATCAATAGATGTTTGAAATCCCAAATATGGTAGATAATATTTCTAGACAATCTGTTGAAGAGAGTGGCTCTTTGAGCATCTTTCTTTAAAATCCCACCTTATACCAACCTTGAAATTTGACATAGTCAAGTATTTCAACATGCATTTTACTTAATCAAAAATTTGAACAACCATGCTTGGTATACATGTGGTAGCTGCACACAAAACTCGGACGACCGAGGTGGTAGCTCTTTCCTCCATGTGGTGGTAGTTTTCACACTCCTCATTGGGATGTAACTCTTTCCACATCTTTTGAGCATTTTACATTATCTTTGACTCCCCCTCAATTGGCTATCAATTATTTAAGATATAAAGTATTCAACCAAAAATTGATCTCGATTTCATACTCGACTAAACAGTCAAATAAGATAATGACTATACCAAGAGATCATTGAGAGAGAAATTGACTTTGATCACTTTAGAAGATGATTTAATTAACATAAACGATCATTGCAACAATGAAATATTATGATGGCAAAAGCATAATAAATTTCTAAATGTGTGAACAGATGCAATTAAAGTCAATTATGATCTATGCTCAATTAATGTCCTATGTACAAACATAGATAAAGAACAAAACAAAAACAAATACAAAACCTATCCTAAGCAAAGATTTCAAAAAGAAGATTATTTCAAGGAAAGCATCCCAATTGCTTTTCATAAATGAATAAAATGTTTTTGATCCAAAGGTTTTGTTAAAATGTCAGCTAATTGATCCTCAGTTGAAATATATGAAAGTTGAAGAGTATTTGATTCAACTAGCTCTCTAAGAAAATGATATCTAAGTTCAATATGTTTTGTTCTAGAGTGCAACACAGGGTTTTTAGAAATGTTAATTGCACTTGTGTTGTCACAAAGAATTGTCACCGAAGATGCTGAAATGCGGAAGTCACTCAATACGCTTTTCATCCAAATGAGTTGAGTTGAGCAACTTCCAGCTGAAATGTATTCCGCTTCGGCAGTCGAGAGTGCTATGCAATTCTGCTTTTTACTGTGCCATGCAACAAGGCAATGGCCAAGATAGAAGCATGCACCACTCGTGCTTTTCCGATCATCCACTGATCCTGCCCAATCGGCATCTGAGTATCCAACAATGTCCAGACTTGTTCCCATAGGATACCAAATTCCGAAATTAATTGATCCTTTGATGTACCGGATGATCCGTTTCACCGCTTTCAGGTGAACCTCCTTTGGTGCTGATTGATATCTCGCGCAAATCCCAACACTAAAGGATATATCCGGGGCGACTAGCCGTGAGGTAAAGTAGACTTCCAATCATACTTCTATACAGTTTCTCGTCTACATTCTCACTATGTGATTCACTTCCAAGTCCCTTGTGGCTAGTTCCCATTGGAGTTGGAAAAACTTTACAATTTTCTAGATCAAACTTTTTGACCAACTCCAGTGCATACTTGGATTGACTCAAGTGAATACCTTCATCATTTTGTTTAATTTGCAATCCAAGAAAATAAGACAGTTCGCCCATCATGGACATCTCAAATTCGCTTTCCATGGTCTCCGCGAATTTAGAAGCATCATTATCTTTCGTTGCAACCAAATACAATGTCATCGACATAGATTTGTGCTACAATGAAATTATTTTGATAATGCTTCACAAAGAGAGTCCTGTCAGCTCCCCCTCGAGTATAGCCCTTCTCCAAAAGGTGCTTTGTTACCTTTCGTACCATGCTCGCGGTGCTTGTTTCAGACCGTAAAGAGCCTTTTTCAAACGAAAAACATGGTTAGGTTGTTTATGATCTACAAAAACCTTTCGGTTGAGCTACATAAACTTCCTCATTTAAAAACCCATTTAGAAATGCGCTCTTGACGTCCATTTGAAATAATTTGATTTTAAAATGACAAGCAATAGCAAACAATATACGAATGGACTCGAGTCTAGCTACAGGGGCGAAAGTTTCGTCAAAGTCTATACCTTCTACTTGAGAGTAGCCTTGAGCAACTAGTCGTGCCTTGTTCCTGATGATAGTACCATCTTCATCTTTCTTGTTCTTGAAGATCCATTTGGTACCTATCACATTATGTTGCTTTGGAGGCTTCGTTAATTCCCAGACTTTGTTTCGCTCAAATTGATGGAGCTCTTCCTGCATTGCTTTAATCCAGTAGTCATCCTGAAGAGCTTCATCTATTGTCTTTGGTTCGATTAAAGATACGTAGCAAGCAAATCCACAAACCAACTGCCTTCGAGTTCTAACTCCTTCTTGTGGATCTCCAATGATGTTCGATTCCGGATGATCCTTGGAGATTCGTAGCGTTTGTTGAAACGGAGTACTCGGAGGTACACGAGATGATTCCTGCACATCAGATAAACTAGAAGAACCATTAGATGCATTCATTAATATTGGAAGTGTTATTATGAGAAGATGCACTAGCAGGAGAATCATCATCTAGAGAGATATCGAGGGTAGATTTTTCAGATTCAAAATGAGAAGCTTCATCTACTTTAACATTTATAGATTCTACGATCGTCTTAGATTCAATGTTAAATACTCGATATGCTCTGCTATTCGTAGAATAACCCAAAAAGATCCCTTCATCACTTCGAGAGTCGAATTTTCCAAGATTTTCACGGTCACGTAAGATGTAACATCGACTCCCGAAGATACGAAAGTACTTGATATCCGGTTTTCTACTAAACCACAGCTCATATGGTGTATTCAAGGTTCCTGGGCGCAAATACACTCTGTTAATGACATAGACAGCGGTGTTCACAGCTTCAGCCCAAAAATGTAGCGGTAATTTCCGGCTATGAAGCATCACACGCGCCATCTCTTGAACAACCCTGTTTTTGCGCTCAACAACACCATTCTGCTGAGGTGTATAGGGTGCCGAGAATTCATGTTTAATGCCATTTGAAGTACAAAAGTCAATGAATTTTGAATTTATGAATTCTCCACCCTATCACTTCTAACACGAATGATCTTTTCATTCTTTTCAATCATAATACGATGGCAAATCTCATGAAAAGAGTCAAACGTATCAGCTTTCTCTCTCAAAAATGCTACACATGAAAACCGAGAGAAAACATCAACCAATAAAAAGATGTACCATTTACCTCCCAAAGATGGTTGACGGGTCGGCCAAAAGAAAAAGAAGAAAAGAAAATAGTCTACATAAACTATACAAGATTTAATCGTAGAACGATTAAAGACAAGGAGGGGTTTCACCTTTGCATACCCAAACCTTTTGAGTTTTAGAGTATGTTGGTAAAGGTTGAGAGATTCTCCTTGAAGACGACGTCTTGTATGATTGATCTTTTTCTTTTGTCATCGTCTTGTTTGAGGTGCTACCAATGTTCTTTTCTTTTG
>JAQNDB010001639.1:0-46543 GCA_029204045.2 Tillandsia leiboldiana | reverse complement strand
TCCTCTATCTCTGACATGATCACTGATCCTCGGTCAACCCCCAAGCATGTCTCAATCGCGGCATCTAACGTCGGCACCCGCCGGATACACCCAAGTGATAAGATTCCGATGCAGTCCTTTCTCAACTAGCTCAACCCTCCTGGGCCTCATCCAGGCGACATGGGGTACACGGCTCAACAATCGCAAAACTCGCGAACATACTCTAAAAGAAGTCGACTCCCCTGCTGCAGGAGTCTAAGATCCCCTTCCAGTTTCTGCTTACACTGTCAGGAAAGAGCCTGAGCCGCGAGCACGAAACTGGTTCCAAGTCAAACAACTGCGCTCCCGGTAGTCCCACAGGATGAACTCGACGCCACCAAATTTCGGTGTCCTGTCAGACCATCTCAATCTCACTAAATCAACCACCTGGTAACTCGGCCAGGGCATGTACCCACCTGGTAACTGGCTAGTGGAAAGTATCCTCCTAGTAACTCGGCCAGGGCATGTGCCCACCTGGTAACTCGGCCAGGGGCAATGTGTCCATCTGTAGCTCGGCCAGTGGAAAGTATCCTCCTGGTTAACTCGGCCAGGGAAAGTGTCCTCCTGGTAACTCGGCCAGGGCATGTGCCCACCTGGTAACTCGGCCAGGGCATGTGCCCACCTGGTAACTCGGCCAGGGGTAAGTGCCCACCTGGTAACTCGGCCAGGGGCATGTTGTTACGGAATTTGAGTTGGCGTAGTTTCGTGAAAGGTTCAAGTCTTGAAGATTGAAGGTGAAGAAAGTTGGATCATTTAACTCAATCTCAAGAAAGAAGAATTCAAAAGGATCAGGTATGTTTAACTAAAGATTTTGGTGATCCGAATACTTCTTGTAGTGTAGAAACACTTGGAAGAATTTTTCATTGCATAAAAATCAAAAACTGGACTTGGGACATGTTCAGGATCCGGATCAGGTTGTTCGATCCGGATCCCGAAGGTGGTTCGTTCATACACCAGTTCAATCCGGATCGTAGCTTCTCTTGATCCGGATCCCGAACATTGAGTTTACCATTTTCCTTGAACGATCCGGATCAGGCTTCGCAATCCGGATCCCGAACGTTGATGTTTGGTGAACTGTATGAACGATCCGGATCAAGCACTTCGATCCGGATCCCGAACCTTCGTTTTTCTGGAATTGGCTGACTCGTTACGACGATCCGGATCACAGCTAATCCGATCCGGATCGCCGTCCGTAAAATTTCCAGAAATGGTAGGTTTTTGATTCTTATCTCCTTCCTAGGGTTTCTAACCTATAAATAGACCCTATGATTCTTTTTCTAGGGTTAATCCAAATAGCCGTCATTTTCAATATCATCTTATACGGCCCTAGATCCACATATAGAGAAGAAAGGAAATCATTAGAGAATACTCTATGTTTCTTCATCTATATTGATTAGTTTGATTCTAGGTTTTCATACTCACATCTTGAGTTGAATCAAACTAATGAATACTTAGATGGTATTTCCGATCTATCTTTGATCTAAGTATTCGGCGGATCATCACCACCCAAAAAACAACGATTTACCCCAAAATCGGCGCGTGGATTCGCGTGTCCTTGTGGATTCAAGGTTCAACCGCTCTCGTGGATTCGGAGCGAGGCACGTTCGTGGATTCGAAGGGTGCTATTGGGTGAAGACCGTGGATTCGGTCGGACGTCGTGGATTCGACGTTGGACGCCGTGGATTCGGCGTTGGGCGCAGATCGTGGATTCGAGAAGCGTCGCGGAGCGAGCGGAGAAGATCCTCTAGGAGCGTATGGAAAAGGTTGAGTCGTAAGTGTGTACGGTAAATCACCTTGTACGTGTTTAATTCTAGTGGATTTCACCGTGTTATCGGTCCCGTGGTTTTTTACTCCGGTTGGAGTTTTCCACGTAAAAATCTTGCGTGTTATTTTTATTTCCGCATTGGGTTTTATTCGCAACGATTTTTGAGTGTTTATTGTTTACACCTATTCACCCCCCTCTAGGTGTTTTTTCCCCTATTTAGATCTATATTACATATAACCCAACAAGTGGTATCAGAGCGGGAATAGGGTTGTAAACAATGGTTGAAGGTGGAAACATCAATCGACCCCCTTTCTTTGATGGAACAAATTATGCGTACTGGAAAGTACGGATGAAAGCCTTTTTAATTTCCATCGACGAAAGGGTGTGGCAATCAATTGAATTAGGATGGTCTAATCCAACTGAATTATTTCTGATGTTCGCACCTTAAAACCTAGGTCGAAATGGACCAAGGAAGAGTTAGATTATCTTCTTACAATGGCAAGGGAATTAATGCTATTTTTAATGCCTTATCTCAAACTGAATTCTCTCGCGTCTCGGCATGTGAGACTGCGAAAGAAATCTGGGATGTTCTTCAGGTTACACATGAGGGAACTAACCTCGTGAAGATTCAGAAACTGCAAATGCTTACGAGCAAGTTTGACTCTATTTTGATGGCAGAAAATGAATCTTTCACGGACTACTATACACGATTGCAAGACATCGTAAACTCATGTGCTAACCTGGGAGAGAAGATTCCAGAATTTAAGATTGTAAGAAAGATCTTAAGAACTCTTCCTGAACGATTTCGCCCAAAGGTTACTGCCATTGAAACTATTAAACACCCGGACGAAATACGTGTAGAAGAATTAGTTGGTTCATTACAAACTTATGAAATGACATTTACTACTAACAATTCTTCTGGAAAAGCATCCTCTTCTAAGTCTTCAGGTTATGCGTTGAAAACAACTAAGGAAGAAGACGCGGATACATCCTCCTCAGACGATGACGAGAACCTTTCTATGGAGGAATTTGAGAAGCAGCTCGCTCTCTTGACAAGGAAGTTTCGCCGCAACTTTCGAAGGGGTAATTCAAGTAAATCTCCATCCTTCGGAAAGTCGAACAAAGGCAAGGGTACTTCAAGTTACAAGTCAAGAAAGCAAGAGAACTTCTCAAAGGATAAGAAAAGTTCAGAAGGACAACTCCAATGCTTCAAGTGTCGAGGCTACGGCCACATTGCAACGGAGTGTCCAACAAGTATCCGGCAAAGAAGAAGGCGATGCAAGTCGTCACTTGGGATGACAACTCAACGTCCAAATGAGTCATCCTCAAGTGATGAAGAAGAAAGCGCAACGGCATTCCACGCGTCCACATCTTCACCGTTCATATGCTTAATGACAAGTACATCCGACTCGCTGTCCATCTCCACTGTTGAAAAGAATGCAACGGACAATGAATCGGATGATTCGGAAAGGTGAAGATTTTGTTTTAGCCTACCACAGACTTTTACGGGATTCAAAGAAACTGGCTAAACAAAACAAGAGTTTGAGAGGGAGATTGCATGATCTCGAAGAAGAAGCAAAAGGGCAACTTCTCTCTCAAACGCTCTTGAAGTGGAAAGGGAAAATCTGATAAAGTAAATGTTTCTCTTCAAGAGTGCAATGAGTTTTTGAGAAGGAACATACAAAACTGGTGGATAAAGTGGATCACTTCTCAAAGCTCTACAACGAGGCTCGACAGGATACCTGGAAATGACAAAGACCATTTTCCAACTTAAGGATGACTTGCAAGCGATTCTCTTCAGGAAGGAGTAAGTTGGACAGGCTTCTTGGTCTTGGTCAAACAATCGGTTCGGCCTCGGATACACTCAAACTGGAGACAGTCCAAGTTCGAGTGGGACAGTTTTTGTGCCTCAGTCGGTATCTCCTCCTCCGACACCGGAATTCAAGACACAACAACGACAACAAACTACTTCATCCTCTTTGGGATCGTCAAGATCTAAGGTATGTTTTCGTTGTGGTGTTTCAAGGGCACATAAGAAGATATTGCAAGACGGGAGTCAAACGCTCATCTCAAACACCTCTTGCAATGACTACCACAAAGGTGATTCCTCGGAAATCAATTGCAAATCAATTGAAGGAAAAGAGACTTGGTAGTTCACCGCACAAGACGACTTCATCAAGGAGCAGCAATCACTCTAACAAGACGCTTTCACCCAGGCATATAACTTCACGACCATTACCGACGCACTCCAAAAAAGGTTGGGTGCGCAAAGGTAAAATTTTCCCTTGTCTTGTTACCAATGTTTCCTTGCATGCATATGATAATTCGTCTTGGTATCTGGATAGCGGTGTTCCCGTTACATGACCGGTGACAAAAATAGTTTTCAAAACTTTGAGAAAATCTCCGGAGGACTCGTTGTTTTGGAGACGGTCGATCTTCCAAAAATTGTTGGAAAAGGAACGTAGCTATTCCAGATGGCCCGATTTTGAAAAACGTCTTATTTGTTGATGGCCTTAAGACTAACCTCATAAGCATAAGCCAACTTTGCGACAATGGTTTTTCAGTTACTTTTCATCTGTTGAATGCGTTGTAACTGATAACGGACCATGTCTTCTTTTTAAAAGGGGTTAGATCTGAAAACAATTGCTATGTTGTTCCTAATAAAATTTCAGAAAAATGTAACCTAATTTCTTTGGATAATGAAACACTTTGGCATGAAAGGCTAGGTCACATAAATTTTAAGGAACTTGTTAAAATTTCAAACAAGGACGTGGTCAAGGGGGTTCCAAAACTTTTACTTAAACAAAACATTGTGTGTGGAGGTTGTCTTAAGGGAAAACAATCAAGGGCTGCACACAAGAACCTGAACCACGTTGGTACCAAACGACCTTTGGAACTACTACACATGGATTTAATGGGGCCGACCCGTCAACCATCTTTGGGAGGTAAATGGTATATTTTCTTATTGGTTGATGATTTCTCTCGGTATTCTTGGGTAACATTTTTAAAAGAGAAAGCTGATACGTTTGATTCTTTTCATGAGATTTGCCATCGTATTATGATTGAAAAGAATGAAAAGATCATTCGTGTTAGAAGTGATAGAGGTGGAGAATTCATTAATTCCAAATTCATTGATTTTTGCACTTCCAACGGCATAAAACATGAATTCTCGGCACCCTATACACCTCAGCAGAATGGTGTTGTTGAGCGCAAAAATAGGGTTGTTCAGAGATGGCACGTGTGATGCTTCATAGCCGGAATTTACCGCTATATTTTTGGGCTGAGGCTGTGAACACCGCTGTCTATGTCATTAATCGAGTGTATTTGCGCCCAGGAACTTTGAATACACCATATGAGCCGTGGTTTAGTAGAAAACCGGATATCAAATACTTTCGGATCTTTGGGAGTCGATGTTTTATTTTGCGTGATCGCGAAAATCTTGGTAAGTTCGATTCTCAAAGTGACGAAGGGATCTTTTTGGGTTATTCTACAAATAGCAGAGCATATCGGGTATTTAACATGGAATCTAAAACGATTGTAGAATCTATAAATGTTAAAGTAGATGAAGTTTTTCACTTTGCATCTGAAAAATCTACCCTCGATATCTCTCTTGATGATGATACACCTGCCATGCATCTTCTCATGATAATACTTCCAATATTAATGATGCATCTAATGGTTCTTCAAGTTTATCTGATGTGCAGGAATCGTCTCATATACCTCCGAGTACTCCGTTACCTCAAACGTTACGCATCTCCAAGGATCATCCGGAATCGAATATTATTGGAGACCCACAAGAAGGAGTTAGAACTCGGAGGCAGTTGGTTTGTGGATTCGCCTGCTACGTATCTTTAATCGAACCAAAGAATATAGATGAAGCTCTTCAGGATGACTACTGGATTGAAGCAATGCAGGAAGAGCTCCATCAATTTGAGCGAAACAAAGTCTGGGAATTAACAAAGCCTCCAAAGCAACATAATGTGATAGGTACCAAATGGATGGTACTATCATCAGGAACAAGGCACGATTAGTTGCTCAAGGCTACTCTCAAGTAGAAGGTATAGACTTTGATGAAACTTTCGCCCCTGTAGCTAGACTCGAGTCCATTCGTATACTATTTGCTATTGCTTGTCATTTTAAAAATCAAATTATTTCAAATGGACGTTAAGAGCGCGTTTCTAAATGGGTTTTTAAATGAGGAAGTTTATGTGGCTCAACCGAAAGGTTTTGTAGACCATAAACAACCTAACCATGTTTTTCGTTTGAAAAAGGCTCTTTACGGTCTGAAACAAGCACCGCGAGCATGGTACGAAAGGTTGACAAAGCACCTTTTGGAGAAGGGCTATACTCGAGGGGGAGCTGACAGGACTCTCTTTGTGAAGCATTATCAAAACAATTTCATTGTAGCACAAATCTATGTCGATGACATTGTATTTGGCGCAACAAGAGATAATGATGCTTCTAAATTCGCGGAGACCATGGAAAGCGAATTTGAGATGTCCATGATGAGCGAATTGACTTATTTCTTGGATTGCAAATTAAACAAAATGATGAAGGTATTCACTTGTGTCAATCCAAGTATGCAATGGAGTTGGTTAAAAAGTTTGACTTAGAAAATTCGAAGGATTTTCCGACTCCAATGGGAACTAGCCACAAGGGACTTGGAAGTGAATCACATAGTGAGAATGTAGACGAGAAACTGTATCGAAGTATGATTGGAAGTCTACTTTACCTCACGGCTAGTCGCCAGGATATATCCTTTAGTGTTGGGATTTGCGCGAGATATCAATCAGCACCAAAGGAGGTTCACCTGAAAGCGGTGAAAAGGATCATCCGGTACATCAAAGGATCAATTAATTTCGGAATTTGGTATCCTATGGGAAACTAGTTTGGATATTATTGGATACTCAGATGCCGATTGGGCAGGATCAGTGGATGATCGGAAAAGCACGAGTGGTGCATGCTTCTATCTTGGCCATTGCCTTGTTGCATGGCACAGTAAAAAGCAGAATTGCATAGCACTCTCGACGGCCGAAGCGGAATACATTTCAGCGGGTAGTTGTTCAACCCAACTCATTGGATGAAAAGTGTGTTGAGCGACTTCCGGATTTCAGCATCTTCGGTAACAATTCTTTGTGACAACACTAGTGCTATAAACATTTCCAAAAACCCTGTGTTGCACTCTAGAACAAAACACATTGAACTTAGATATCATTTTCTTAGAGAGCTAGTTGAATCAAATACTCTTCGGCTTTCATATATTTCAACTGAAGATCAATTAGCTGACATTTTAACAAAACCTTTGGATCAAAACGTTTTATTTCATTGCGTAAAGCAATTGGAATGCTTTCCTTGAAATAACTTCTTTTTGAAACTTTTGCTTAGGTTAGGTTTTGTTTTTGTGTTTTTGTTCTTATCTATGTTTATACATAGTACATTAATTGAGCATGTGTATTATTGACTTTACTTGCATCCTTTATATATTTAGAAATCTATTATGCTTTAGATGTCATAATATTTCATTTGATGCAATGATCATTTATGTCATTAACTCATCTTTGTTTTGATCAAAGTCATTTTCCTCTCTCGATGATCTCTTGGTATAGTTTTTATCTTATTTGACTGTTTAGTCGAGTATGAAATCGAGATCAATATTTGGCTAAATACTTTATATCTTAAATAATTGATAGCCAATTGAGGGGGGTCAAAGAAAAAGTATTATGCTCAAAAGATGTGGAAAGAGTTACATCCCATGAGGAGTGTGAAAACTACCACCACATGGAGGAAAGAGCTACCACCCTCGGTCGTCCGAGTACTGTGTGGAGCTACCACATGTATACCAAGCAAGGTTTTTCAGTGTGATTAAATAAAATGCATGTTGAAATACTTGACTCTGTCAAAATTTCAAGGTTGGTATAAGGTGGGATTTTTAATGAACGATGCTCCAAAGAGCCACTCTCTTCAATAAATTGACTAGATATATTATCTAACTTATCGGGGATGTTAGACATCTATTGATCTTTGTATTTCAGTTTCTTTACCGAATTGATGATTTGATAAAGGCATTACTCATAAGATCAAGTTAGATGTAATTGAAGTTGTTCAACTTTAAGGGATTTAATTTTTGTAAATTTTCGTTTCGTTTGTTGGATGTTATTGATAGATTTGGTATAATCTATTTCTTGTTATATGAAACGATGATTTTTGTTTAAAGTTGATACACAAAAGTGCTCACAATCTTTTTCTGGTTTTTCTTGAATTTCTCTGAAATTTTCTAAAGAAAAAGTTGGAGCCGATCCGGATTGGACCTGCCGATCCGGATCCCGAACGCAGATATTCTTCTGCGGGCAGACGATCCGGATTGGACCTGCCGATCCGGATCCCGAACGCAGTTTTTCACTGCGGGTAGCCGATCCGGATCGCAATCATGATCTGATCCGGATCGCGGTTAGGGTTTTATAAAGAACAAAAGGGTTTTGATTTCTTTTACTCCAATCTTTTGTTCCAAAGTTTCCAGAGCTTCTCTCTCTAGATTTCATCCATCTTGGAAGCTTTCAAACTCAAGTTCTTCAACTCCAAGTAAGTTTTATTGATCAAATCTCGGTTTTTCACCGTTCTTGTTATTCCTCCTCAAAACGTGATGAATTTCTTGTATCGATTTCGTTTGTGGATGGTTTTTGATCAAATCTCTTTTGAAATAAGAACTCTGGGTAGATTAGTTTTGATTATATGCTAGGTATTCTCCTGATAAACGGATTTTGGTCTTTGATTTCAAAGAATTCGGTTTTAGGGCATATAATGGGAATTTTCCAAAATCATGCAATTGATCTATTTTTAAAATTCCTTTTGCAAAACTAATTTGATTCCTAGTCTCTCTACACGATAATGATTGTTTGGGTACAATTTTTCTAATTTCTGAAAATTAATAATTTTTCGTGTTCTTGAGTTGTTGCTCACAGGAATTATTTATACAAGAAACCAATAGCTATGGTGATCACGTGGATCATTCTCCTTCTGGCGGCTATGGTAAATACGAGAGACACTGTAAAGCCCAAGAGGGCTAAAAAGGATGAAGTCAACTGGGATGAGTTGTCAGAGGATGAAACACATCCTAAAAAATCGCCACAGAAAACCTCTACTGCTTCGAAAGGGAAAGCCCTGTTACGGCATTTTGGTGTTGGCATATTTCGTGAGTCAAGTCAGTGAGTTGAGTCGGAGTCTTAAAGGGATCAAATTGTCAATCAGCAATCAAAGACTTAGAAAAGATTCAACAAGAGCTCAAGTTGGCACTCAGTGTCTTGAGTCTTGAAGATTGAAGTTGAAGAATTGTGGATCAGTTACATCAATCTCAAGAAGAAAGTATTCAAGAGGATCAGGTATGTTTAACTAAATAGTTGTGGTGATCCGAATACTTTCTTATAGTGTAGAAACACTTGGAAGAATTTTTAATTGCATAAAAATCAAAAACTGGACATGGGGCATGTTCAGGATCCGGATCAGATGATCCAATCCGGATCCCGAAGGGTATTAGTTCATGTGCAAATCCAATCCGGATCCAAGCCTATTCCGATCCGGATCCCGAACATGGGACTTTGCTGAATTGCATGAACGATCCGGATCGGACCTTGCAATCCGGATCCCGAACCCTTGGTTTTCTGGAATCGTCAATCTCGTTACGACGATCCGGATCGCAGTAAATCCGATCCGGATCGCCGTCCTGAAAATTTCCAGATAAGGTATGTTTTTGATTCTTATCTCTTTCCAAAGGTTTCTAAACTATAAATAGACATTTAGGGTTTCTCAAAAATGATGGGAGCTACGGCCGATCATTTTATAAAACTCTTGAGAGCAACCCTAGAGGCTAGGTTTTTATCTTTCTTCTTTATAGCCTCTTTTAGGTCAATTCGACGGTTCTTTCAAGAACATATTTTTTGTCGAATTGATCTAATCTTTGCTTAGAGATTTCTTCTACGGTTCCTCAATGAGAATCTAAGCAAAGGATCACCATCGAAGTCAATATTCTTATCGACTGAGTTTGCGTCGTGGATTCGACGTGGCATCGTGGATTCGGTGTGCTAAAGGCGTTTCGTGGATTCGAAACGTGTGCTCGTGGATTCGAGTGGCGTTCGTGGATTCGAACGTGTGCAGTGGGCGTGCAAAATCGGTGGAGCGCGAGGTCCAAGAAATTGAAGGAGGGGTTAAATCCGTGGAGACGGTAATCACCTTGTTATTCTTCTTTTCTTAGGGATTGTTATTGCGTGGATATCCAACCGGTCAGCGCAAGGTCCGAAGAAGCTGAAGGAGGGGTTGAGTCCGTGGAGTCGGTAATCACCTTGTTATTCTTCTATTCTTAGTGGATTGTTATTGCGTGTTGGTCCCGTGGTTTTTCTCCTGGATTGGAGTTTCCACGTATATCTCAGTGTGCTGTTTTTATTTTCCGCATTGGTTTTTATTTTGCACTGAGATTGTGTTTTTAAGTATTACACCTATTCACCCCCTCTCTAGTTGTTTGATAGTACCTATTTAGATCCTTGTGGATCCATAAAAACATACAAGCCCGTGCAGAGGCATCAAAGGAAAAGGCTCCGCCCACTGCTACAGAAAAAGGAAAAGCACCAATGACCTCTTCATCCATACTAAAAAGAAAAAGACTCGCTCGACGACCTGGACGAGCTCGAGGAATTGAAATAAATGAACCATGTCAAGAGAACCCAAGGAATATCTCTCAAATTGACACTGAATCAGAAGACGAAGAAGATTGGGACACATTTCTTGCCGAAGTACAATAAGGTATTGATGAAGAAAATAAGGTTTACCTGAAGAAAAAGAAGCAACTGAAGTCTTCCTCAATACTTAAGCAGCAAGCAAAGAAAAAGAATGTGCCAAGCAATGAACCTCTTGACAACTCACATTCTTTGCCAAGAAGATCTCCTCGGAATGAAGGACAGACTGCTCCGTCAATCGTCACACAACGGTCTTCAAATTCTAGAAGAATTGACCAAAAGGGAAACATGGAGTCTTCCCTCAAACAAGAACAAGACAAAATGTGAGGACCTGGATCCCCACGTCGAGATTACTGGATCATCTACAGCTCCCGGAGGCCTATGTGGCGTGTTGGTGGTATTTGTGCCCCAATTGGACATTAGTGTTGGGCTCAGTGTGTTTAATGGATCACGTGGGTGATCATTGGACTCCGTCGGATCGTTAGAGGTGGTTTCGCGCGCCAAGGATATTTAAATTGGACTCAGTGCGAAGTTTGGACCAAGGATTACCTTTCCGGATGCCTTCGGCAAATTTTGGAGTTGGAATTTGGCAAATCGGACTTCGGATTTGGATTCAGCACGCGAAAACGGTTAAAACGGACTACCCACTTGTCATTTTTGAGCTTCGGGTACTGTTCACGCCGGAACAGTGTTCCCGGCGGCGGCGGCAGCGGCGGAGCAGCCGCCGGCGGCGCGGCGGACGGAGGCGCGGGCCGCCCGGTCCACACGGCAGGCGTGCACCGGGGGGCGGGACGCGTGGCGGCTCAGGAGTGGGCCGGTCCGCGGGGCGCGGTCCACGGGGGAGTGCGGGGCGCACGGTGGACCGGGGTTGACACGTGGCATCATCCTAGAGGTGGGTTCACGGCGGTTGGTCTACGCAGTTTCGGGATGGCTCATGGTTTGCGGTGCACCGGGCTTGGACACGTGGCAGGTTCGCATTGGTTCGGTCCACAGGATTTCGTGCACCGGGTTCACTAGAAAGTGGCCTGACACGTGGCGTTCCCCGATTGGTGGGCTACTGTGCGCGACAGGGTGGCAGGCGGCGGCGTCAGGCGCACGTGGGCGCGGTCGGGCGGATTCCCGCGCTTGGGGGAGGACACGTGTCGTCGTCCGCGGGTGGCCACGCGGCGCGACGGGTACGGCTGGAGCGGCTGTCGCCTGTTTGGCAGGCGACGTGGAGGCCTGGATGGGATTCGGGCGGCTACAGTGTTCGGGCGCGGGGGGTTTCGGGCTGCTACAGTGCGCGCCCGAAAACTCCCAGCGCCCGGAAACGGGGACTTATTCGGTATTTTCCCAATTGTTTTCTGCTGCCTATAAAAGGCGATCCGAGCTCCCTTTCTTCCCTTTTTCCGCCATTTCCAAGCCTCATCTCGCCTGGGTGTCTTCAACAAAGATGATCCCCGAGTTTGGATGCATCTTTCTGCAAAGTTTTGGGATTTTTGGTGGCACGCTTATCGAGGTTTCTATTTTTAACGGCGCGGCGCGACGCTCGTTCGTTTGTGGTCTTCTTCGTCGCGTTTTGGTGCGAGGACCCTCCCGGCCTACCCCGAGCACCTTTTTCGGTGATTCTTGCGCCGTTGGCTTCACGACAGGTAGGGCTATGTTTCCCATGTTTACTGGTTTTTCCCATTCCGAGCTTTTCATGGGTCTTTCGGATCATCTTGTAACCCCTTTTTCTGGGCGGAGTTTTGGGACAGCGGTGCGGTATTTTGGCGATATCTTCGCGCACAGGCATCGGATTGGGGCGATTCAAGAGGCGATTTGCATCTACACATCACGAGGAATATGCCCAAATTTTCTTGGAATTTTCTGAATATTTCTCGAAGGTGAAGATTATCTGTGAACAGTAATTGTTGCTACAGTTTTTGAGTGTAGTTTGATTCGGGGTGGTTCCCTTGTCGGAATTGTTTCTCAGTGTAGGAAGCTCGGAATTGGACGTGCAGGTACTCGTTTCGAAGGTATCGACGCGAGGGTTACTGTGGTATTTTTATTGGATTTTTCGGGGCACTTGCAGCAGGTGAAATATGCGCGGCTTTGGGACTGATTTTCAGATTGTGTATGTTTGGTTAGTTTTGGAATAAAAGTGTAATGTTGAGCGTTATTATTGTGCCCAGGGGTGTCTTTAGCTGTTTGAAGCCGAGGCTTGCGCGACTTGTACCGTGGGTGATATGTTGGCAGATTTTGGACCGCGGGCGTCTACCCACTTCACCGACTTCAGGTTTGCCTTGGGTTAAGCGCTTCAGGTGGGTGAGCTTATTATCAGTAATTGTTTAAGGCAATGTTTATGTTGTGGCAAGTATAAGCCCACTTGTGGGGATGTCACCCCTCTATGACTGATGCATGCATGTGTAGGGTACATAGTCTATATTGGCAAGTAGGTAAGCTTGTTATTGATATTGGTATAAATGTTTGCAAGAATAGTATGTATGAGGTATACTGAGGACTTGCATGAGTTGGACATCTATGTGATGATTAGTGTAAGCTTACCTAGGATAATGTTACCCTATGAAATTATGTAACATGCCATGTTAGCACATAGCCTTTCTTGTGATGGATTATGCTTGGGACAGGATTTCGTAGCTATGTGCGGATTTGTACTCTGAGGAGTTATTATGATCATTCTATTGTTGAACCCTGAGTTGTGGACAGGTCTAGTTTCGAGATTCCGGCATGTTGTTTATTCCTAAAGGAACTATTATTATGCTTTACCCCCTTTATTTCCTTGAGGACATTTGCATGCTTGTATGGTCATGTAGTTAGGCCATCTTTTACTGCTGCACTATTTATGGGAACTTGACTTAGGAGAAACCATGCTTTTCCTTTCTTCGCTTTTGCTGGTCAAGTGGTCAGTGCTGCTCGGGTTCGAGCAGGGGTCTGGATGGGGTAGTCAGGACTTCGCGTCTGGGACAGGTTGGCTTAGTTGTGGGGCTTTGCGGCAACCGCGGATATTGGGCGGTTGACCGGATGTTTCTCTATGCACCAGATTTGGGTGTCAGTTTTACTTAGTGGATGGAGTTTCCCACTTATCGTTTAGTTGCATCCGACTGAGGTCGGGTCTTTCTTTAGTGGTTGAGTTTCCCACTTTGATCTGATTGATGATCAAGTCCTGCTGTTTCGAGATACTGTTGATGTTGATGACAGAGATGCTTTACTCGTGTGGGTAGCTCCCCTCGAGTGCCGCTCCGGAGTAGGCTTCAGACCGTGTTGGGTTCCGGTCAGACCGTGTTGGGTTTCCGGTGAGACCGTGTCGGGTGCCGGTCAGACCGTGTTGGGTTCCGGTCATTTGGACAGAGCAGGCAGTGCCGGGTTTTATACCGGTTCATTCGATTGAGTTTATTTCGGTCAAATACTTTTATTGTTACACTCGTGCCTGGGGGCCGAGTGCAGACTGGTAGTTGAGTTCAGATCAGTGATAGTATTGTTGAGAGCCGTCTGGTTGGCGGTGGTTCCGTGTTGTTGCGAGTACTTTGACCGCTGTGTGAAAGGTTGAGCGTCATGATTCTATCCGTCTGTGAGGGAGCGTGGATTTTCACCATAGCCTGCATGTTTCTCTACTCGATAGCGAGCTTGTCCGTTTGGACGCCCTACGTGATTTCTGCCCGTCAGCGGGAGGTGGTTGTAGGTGGGCGCAGGTTTGACTGGACCAGATGTGGCAGTCAGTTCGATTGGGTCGGTGGTGCACTTCATGTGCTAGTGGTTGCATACCACTGTTTGGTTCTCCCCTTTTTGCCTTTAGTTAGGGGCAGGATAGCTGTTGAGAGTTTCCAGCGTACTCATTTCAGTCTTATGACTTGGGGTCAGTTTTTGTCTCTTGAGGACTTGGTGGGCAGACCGTCAGGTCTGGCGGTGGTACCCACTGAGAACTCCTTTTTGGTGTAGTTCTCACACCCTTTGGGGGTTTCCCCCCTCTTTTTCTCTCCTCTCCTTTGTTTTGCAGAGTCTTAGCAGGTGTTGCCGACTCTGTGGTCGTTGATCGTGGCGAGGGAGTCGCGAGCTAGATCCCTACCCGGCGTTGGAGAGTAGCGGTACCCTTCTGAGGAGATTATCAGTAGATTAGCTGTTTCTTTTTCCCCTTTTGAGAGACTATTGTAGTGAGGATATTTTGTATTGAGTGACTGTACACTGTTGTTTATATATTGGAGTTACCTCCCGGTTGGGTTTAGAGCTTGTACTCGAGGATTTGTATTATTAGTATTTTGGGAGGCAGACAGTGTTGTTTATTTCCAGTTGTACAGTGATTGATTTTAGTTACAGCAGATTTTTATTTATAGCTCTGATATCTGTTTAGTTATAGAACTTTTCTTGCAGGTAGGACGCTTCGCCTATGCAGGTTGGCATAGGTGGCGGATCTGTTTGGCGGGCCCGGGTCGCAGTTTCGACCCCGGGGCGTGACAGATTAGAGTGGTATCAGAGCCTAGGTTGTAGGGTCATGGTGGACTTAGAAACCCTAGGCTTTTGGTTTGACCCTTGGTTGACTTTGTGAGAGTCGTGATTTTTGCGAGAGTCCTGATTGAGTTTTATACCTCTCCCGAGGGACGGGAGGAGTGATTGGCATGTTTATTCTCCTAAGTGATTATGTTGGCTGCAGACAACATAATGCTGTGGAACGGGTGACATGCTTTAGACTCTCGCTGGATTGGGTCGAGTGTTGTTGTGTGCTGTTTTGTTGTTTCGTCGTGGCGAGCGGTGTCCCCCCGACGTTGGGTTTTGACCCGTGTGCATCCTGTCATGGCAGTTGAGCTGAGCAGTTGGTTTTGAGCCGGATACCTGGATTGAGGTCAGAGAACCCCGGACCCAGATGACAGGATTGTCAGAGGCTTATCAGCGGCTGTGGGAGCAGCTGGTCTTGGTGACACAGTTGTCGGAGCACTGAGTAGCCCCCTCTGTGCCAAGGTTTAGTGTCGAGGCACCGAGGCAGGGTGGATGGTTGACAGCTGGTGAGCTGTGGGACATGATCGACCAATTGAGCCATATTTGGCAGACGAACCACCCCGACTTGTAAGATTGAGTTTGGAGTCTTTGGAGGCAGAGTCGTGGCTGGTGGTGATGGAGTGATTATTTGAGAGCCTCCCTGTGCGTGTGAGTGTATGTAGTTATTGAACTGCGCGCTCCAGTTTCGAGGGACGAGGCGCATAGGATATATGAGACTGGGAGTGGATTGCGCCAGGACACCTTTCTGTTATTCAGTCCCTCCATTGTAGATTTAGACGCCTCGTTGGAGCAGGCACAGTGTATGGAGCGCGGCATTGCAGTTCCTTTGGATAGGGATCTGTCGCCAGAGGTGAGTTCTGGATTTTGGCGTTTGGCGCCGGATGATGGAGGACAGATCGGCCGGCAGAGGCATGACTAATTTTCTTTCTTGGATGGCGAATTCCCGAGATGTCAGAGGTCGAGTGGACCCGAAGGCGACATCAGTATTTTATCAGAGTGGCGCAGCGATAGCATGGATTTGTTATCTGTGGAGGACCTTATTCGTCGCCTCATTGTGGTCAGAGACAGAGGTCGTGCTTCCTAGTGATAGCCCTGATTTCAGGCAGATTGAGCAACAACCACTTGCTTTGAGCGGATGGATCTGTGCCGCCCGGTTGGAGGGCGCCACGGTAGTGGATTGAGTGTCCGCAGGTGGGATTTCACCACGGTAGTCGGAGTTGAGCATGTTCCACTCTTACCTGGGTTAGAGGCAGATTTGTTACCACGTGCACTAGAGGTACAGGTTCCTGTTGTTGTTGTGCACGTGGAGGAGGCTTTTGGATCATGTCCAGTGCGGCCGAGACCGCGAGATGCCGGCAGAATTATTGGAAATTATAGCAATTAGGTGTTTTGACCTTATGCTTGAGATTGTTGGGCACTATGCCACAGGATGTTCGACTGCTGGGCAAAAGAGGACTTGATCTTCGGCAAGACAGTCAATTGGAGGCTTGCTCGTGGAGGTTGTTAGAGCACTCTGGTTTTAGCGACCGGATGAGAGGTGCTTACGGCGGCACTGGGACTCAGGGATATCTCTGTTGCCCGCGAGATCCCGTGTGTGGATTCACCTTAGTTGTTGGTAATGCCGCCGGTTAGGGAGATAGAGATTGTGTTTGATGTGGTTCGAGGGACCGCCCCACCCTGGACAGCACCTCATTGGATATCGCCGGTAGGGCTGAGAGAGACCCGATGGCACTGCTGCAGGGGCCGATGGATCGGGGGGTCTGTTTGACCTAGTGCCACGCCGTTGGTGTACGGTGGGGATGCCACATCGTTGATACACGGATGTGAGGGTCCTTTTATGGTAACCAGGACCTTATGATGGAATTATACTCCGCAGTTGGTGTATGATGCGAGTACCCTTGGTGTTAGACAGCTGAGGACTTCGCCTAGGTGGCGTTTTGGACCGGTGGGGGCATTATGAGTTGTTAGTGAGGCCATGGAATGACGATTGCCCTGGGGATTTCAAGATCTGAGGAATAGTAGGTCCCAGTTGTACTTGAGACGGACTGGGAGTGGTGTTTTCCGTGGATATTTTGATTTACTCCCAGAGTGACTTGGAGTACTAGGAGCACTTTGTGGATGTGCTACCTTGCCCGTGTGGATGAAGCGTATGCCAAGTTAGGGAGGTACAAGTTGTAGCTGCAGAAGCATACCTTCTTGGGGTCGCTTGTTCGAGCCGTAGGGACGGCGGTGGAAACCTGACCAAGTGGATGTTATTCAAGTTGACTGAGACCGACTTTCATTCTTGAGGTGAGAAGCTTCTAGACTTGGCGGTGCCGAGAGAGCATGGCCAATGGATAATGTGACTGGTATTAGCGCCAATGCTAGTGTTTCCTGTGTTGGGAGGTGGAATTGTGTGTTTTGGTGATGCCTCCATTGTGGCGGTAGAGTTACCGTGGGTGGATCTTCGGTCCACACTTCTTTAGTCCAACCCTGTGAGTGCTGTGGCAGGATGAAACACTGTTTTTTGCAGGCAGCTTTGGATTCCACAGTTGAGCCTTTCTGTACGTCCTTTATTTCCGGTTTGGATTGTTATACCTGGGCGTAGGCCATGCCTGCTTGGCTATCAGTTTTGACTACTCAGCATCTTGAGTGGGATTTTCGCGGATCGTTGTTGCTGGTTTGGGATTTTTGACCGCGAGTTTGAGCCTCCGCTTTTTGATCGCCTTTCGAGCCAGTTTTCCCTCCCGTTTCACTGACGGTTTGGTCCCCGTCAGGGCATCTTTTCGACCCGTGGGTCCGTTGGAGTTATGTTGGCTTGTTGAGTGTCCAACCGTGGCTTGAGATTGTGCCTCTTGAGGATCCCTTTTAAGGGTAGCTCGTGGTCGAGTAGGCCACTCGGGTGATTTTGGATCGAAAAGTAACCGAGTGAAGGCCCCGAGCTTATTGGATCTTTTTCCTCATAAGGATGAATTTGTGGGTATACTTTGGGTGATCCTGGTTGAGTAGACACCAGGAGGTGGTTTGGGGCGTGTTGCGCTGTTGATTATTCTGTTTCCCCCGGCTCTTGATGGGGCCTCTGTATTGTTTCACGTCTCAGCTCAGGAGTGTCTTTGCTTTGGATCCCTCGCCCGTGATTGACTTGCCCTTCCGAGATCTGTGATTGTTGGAGTACGAGGGACGCCCGTTGCGATTTCTGGGCTCGGAGATGAGAAAATCGCATGTCGGGCCATGCCGTACTTGTTGTTGTTGTTGCTGGGGAGTAATCACGGGGAGTGGAGTGATGTTTCGGGAGCTGGAGGGCGTTATTGATGAATACCCTACCCGTGGTATGTGGGACCCTTGGGGGATTTGAGCTAGTTTCGAGGACGAAACTTTCTTAGTGGGGGGAGGATGTGAGGACCTGGATCCCCACGTCGAGATTTACTGGATCATCTACAGCTCCCGGAGGCCTATGTGGCGTGTTGGTGGTATTTGTGCCCCAATTGGACATTAGTGTTGGGCTCAGTGTGTTTAAGGGATCACGTGGGTGATCATTGGACTCCGTCGGATCGTAGAAGTGGTTTCGCGCGCCAAGGATATTTAAATTGGACTCAGTGCGAAGTTTGGACCAAGGATTACCTTTCCGGATGCCTTCGGCAAATTTTGGAGTTGGAATTTGGCAAATGGACTTCGGATTTGGATTCAGCGCGCGAAAACGGTTAAAACGGACTACCCACTTGTCATTTTTGAGCTCGGACACTGTTCACGCCGGAACAGTGTTCCCGGCGGCGGCGGCAGCGGCGGAGCGGCCGCAGCCGCAGGCGGCGCGGCGGACGGAGGCGCGGGCCGCCCGGTCCACGCGGCAGGCGTGCACCGGGGGCTGGACGCGTGGCGGCTCAGGAGTGGGCCGGTCCGCGGGGCGCGGTCCACGGGGGAGTGCGGGGCGCACGGTGGACCGGGGTTGACACGTGGCATCATCCTAGAGGTGGTTCACGGCGGTTGGTCTACGCAGTTTCGGGATGGCTCATGGTTTACGGTGCACCGGGCTTGGACACGTGGCAGGTTCGCATTGGTTCGGTCCACAGGATTTCGTGCACCGGGTTCACTAGGCAGTGGCTTGACACGTGGCGTTCCCCGATTGGTGGGGCTACTGTGCGCGGCAGGGTGGCAGGCGGCGGCGTCAGGCGCACGTGGGCGCGGTCGGGCGGATTCCCGCGCTTGGGGAGGACACGTGTCGTCGTCCGCGGGTGGCCACGCGGCGCGACGGGTACGGCTGGAGCGGCTGTCGCCTGTTTGGCGGGCGACGTGGAGGCCTGGATGGGATTCGGGCGGCTACAGTGTTCGGGCGCGGGGGGTTTCGGGCTGCTACAGTGCGCGCCCGAAAACTCCCAGCGCCCGGAAACGGGACTTATTCGGTATTTTCCCAATTGTTTCTGCTGCCTATAAAAGGCGATCCGAGCTCCCTTTCTTCCCTTTTTCCGCCATTTCCGAGCCTCATCTCGCCTGGGTGTCTTCAGCAAAGATGATCCCCGAGTTTGGATGCATCTTTCTGCAAAGTTTTGGGATTTTTGGTGGCACGCTTATCGAGGTTTCTATTTTTACGGCGCGGCGCGACGCTCGTTCGTTTGTGGTCTTCTTCGTCGCGTTTTGGTGCGAGGACTCCCCCGGCCTACCCCGAGCACCTTTTTCGGTGATTCTTGCGCCGTTGGCTTCACGACAGGTAGGGCTATGTTTCCCATGTTTACTGGTTTTTCCCATTCCGAGCTTTTCATGGGTCTTTCGGATCATCTTGTAACCCCTTTTTCTGGGCGGAGTTTTGGGACAGCGGTGCGGTATTTTGGCGATATCTTCGCGCACAGGCATCGGATTGGGGCGATTCAAGAGGCGATTTGCATCTACACATCACGAGGAATATGCCCAAATTTTCTTGGAATTTTCTGAATATTTCTCGAAGGTGAAGATTATCTGTGAACAGTAATTGTTGCTACAGTTTTTGAGTGTAGTTTGATTCGGGGTGGTTCCCTTGTCGGAATTGTTTCTCAGTGTAGGAAGCTCGGAATTGGACGTGCAGGTACTCGTTTCGAAGGTATCGACGCGAGGATTACTGTGGTATTTTTATTGGATTTTTCTGGGGCACTTGCAGCAGGTGAAATGTGCGCTGGGCTTTGGACTGATTTTCAGATTGGTGTATGTTTGGTTAATTTTGGAACAAAAGTGTAATGTTGAGCGTTATTGTTGTGCCCAGGGGTGTTTTTAGCTGTTTGAAGCCGAGGCTTGCGCGACTTGTACCGGGGTGTTATGTTGGCAGATTTTGGACCGCGGGCCGTCTACCCACTTCACCGACTTCAGGTTTGCCTTGGGTTAAGCGCTTCAGGTGGGTGAGCTTATTATCAGTATTTGTTAAGGCAATGTTTATGTTGTGGCAAGTAGAAGTCCACTTGTGGGGATGTCACCCCTCTATGACTGATGCATGCATGTGTAGGGTACACGGTTTATATTGGTACGTAGGTAAGCTTGTTATTGATATTGGTATAAATGATCGCAAGAATAGTATTTATGAGGTATACTGAGGACTTGCATGACTTGGACATCTATGTGATGACTAGTGTAAGCTTACCTAGGATAATGTTACCCTATGAATTATATAACATGCCATGTTAGCACATAGCCTTTCTTGTGGTTGGATTATGATTTGGGACAGGATTTCGTAGCTATGTGCGGATTTGTACTCTGAGGAGTTATTATGATCATTCTATTAATGAACCCTGAGTTGTGGACAGGTTAGTTTCGAGATTCGCGCATGTTGCTTATTCCCAAAGGAACTATTATTAGCTTTACCCCCCTTTATTTCCTTGAGGCCATTTGCATGCTTGTATGGTCATGTAGTTAGGCCATCTTTACTGCTGCAACTACTTATTGGAACTTGACTTAGGAAAACCATGCTTTTCTTTTCCCCATCTTGTTAGTCAGGTGGTCAGTGTTGCTCGGGTTTCGAGCAGGGGGTTTGGGTAGTGTATATTCGGGACTGTCGTGTCTGGGACCGGTTGGTTTAGTTGTGGGCCTTGCGGCAACCGCGGATATTGGGCGGTTGACCGGATGTTTTCTCTATGCACCTGATTGGGTATCAGTTTTACTTAGTGGATGGAGGTTCCCACTTATCGTTTAGTTGCAATCCGACTGAGGTCGGGTCTTTCTTTAGTGGTTGAGTTTTTCCACTTTGATCTGATTGATGATCAAGTCCTGCTGTTTCGAGATACTGTGATGTTGATGACAGAGATGCTTTACTCGTGTGGGTAGCTCCCCTCGAGTGCCGCTCCGGAGTAGGCTTCAGACCGTGTTGGGTTCCGGTCAGACCGTGTTGGGTTCCGGTGAGACCGTGTCGGGTGCCGGTCAGACCGTGTTGGGTTCCGGTCATTTGGACAGAGCAGGCAGTGCCGGGTTTTATACCGGTTCATTCGATTGAGTTTATTTCGGTCAAATACTTTTATTGGTTACACTCGTGCCTGGGGGGGGGCCGAGTGCAGACTGGTAGTTGAGTTTAGATCAGTGTTTGGTATTGTTGAGAGCCGTCTGGTTGACGGTGGTCCCGAGTTGTTGCGAGTACTTTGACCGCTGTGTGAGAGGTTGAGCATCTTGATTCTAACCGTTCTGAGAGAGAGAGCGTGGACTTTGACCATAGCCTGCATGATCCTCTACTCGATAGTGAGCTAGTCCGTTTGGACGCCCTACGTAATTCCTGCCCGTCTTTGGGAGGTGGTTGTAGGTGGTTGCAGGTTGACTGGACCAGATATGGCAGTCAGCCCGATTGGGTCGTTGGTGCACTTTATGTGCTAGTGGTTGCATACCACTGTTTGGTTCTCCCCTTTTAGCCTTTAGTGAGGGGCAGGGTAGCGGTGAGAGTTTTCAGCTTACTCATTTCAGTCTTATGACTTGGGTTAATTTTTTGTCTCTTGAGGACTTGGTGGGCAGACCGTCGGGTCTGGCGGTGGTACCCACTGAGAACTCCCGTTTTGGAGTAGTTCTCACACCCTTTGGGGGTTTCCCCCTCTTTTTCTCTCCTCTCCTTTGTTTTGCAGAGTCTTAGCAGGTGTTGCCGACTCTGTGGTCGTTGATCGTGGCGAGGGAGGTCGCGAGCTAGATCCCTACCCGGCGTTGGAGAGTAGCGGTACCCTTCTGAGGAGATCATCAGTAGATAGCTGTTTCTTTTTCCCCCTTTGGAGAGACTTTTGTAGTGAGGATATTTTGTATTGTGAGACTGTACACTGTTGTTTACATATTGGAGTTACCTCCCGATTGGGTTTAGGGCTTGTACTCGAGGATTTGTATTATTATTATTTTGGGAGGCAGACAGTGTTGTTTATTTCCAGTTGTACAGTGATTGATTTTTTGTTACAGCAGATTTTTATTTATAGCTCTGATATCTGTTTAGTTATAGAACTTTTCTTGCAGGTTGGACGCTTCGCCTATGCAGGTTGGCATAGGTGGCGGATCTGTTGGCGGGCCCGGGTCGCAGTTTCGACCCCGGGGCGTGACACGACTAGCCGTGAGGTAAAGTAGACTTCCAATCATACTTCGATACAGTTTCTCGTCTACATTCTCACTATGTGATTCACTTCCAAAGTCCCTTGTGGCTAGTCCCATTGGAGTCGGAAAATCTTTACAATTTTCTAGATCAAACTTTTTGACCAACTCCATTGCATACTTGGATTGACTCAAGTGAATACCTTCATCATTTTGTTTAATTTGCAATCCAAGGAAATAAGTCAATTCGCCCATCATGGACATCTCAAATTCGCTTTCCATGGTCTCCGCGAATTAGAAGCATCGTTATCTCTTGTTGCGCCAAATACAATGTCATCGACATAGATTTGTGCTACAATGAAATTGCTTTGATAATGCTTCACAAAGAGAGTCCTATCAGCTCCCCCTCGAGTATAGCCCTTCTCCAAAAGGTGCTTTGTTAACCTTTCGTACCATGCTCGCGGTGCTTGTTTCAGACCGTAAAGAGCCTTTTTCAAACGAAAAACATGGTTAGGTTGTTTATGATCTACAAAACCTTTCGGTTGAGCCACATAAACTTCCTCATTTAAAAACCCATTTAGAAATGCGCTCTTAACGTCCATTGAAATAATTTGATTTTAAAATGACAAGCAATAGCGAATAGTATACGAATGGACTCGAGTCTAGCTACAGGGGCGAAGGTTTCATCAAAGTCTATACCTTCTACTTGAGAGTAGCCTTGAGCAACTAATCGTGCCTTGTTCCTGATGATAGTACCATCCTCATTTTTCTTGTTCTTGAAGATCCATTTGGTACCTATCACATTGTGTTGCTTTGGAGGCTTCGTTAATTCCCAGACTTTGTTTCGCTCAAATTGATGGAGCTCTTCCTGCATTGCTTTAATCCAGTAGTCATCCTGAAGAGCTTCATCTATGTTCTTTGGTTCGATTAAAGATACGTAGCAAGCGAATCCACAAACCAACTGCCTCCGAGTTCTGACTCCTTCTTGTGGATCTCCAATAATATTCGATTCCGGATGATCCTTGGAGATTCGTAACGTTTGTTGAAACGGAGTACTCGGAGATATATGAGATGATTCCTGCACATCAGATAAACTAGACGAACCATTAGATGCATCATTAATATTGGAAGTATTATTATGAGAAGATGCACTAGCAGGAGAATCATCATCTAGAGAGATATCGAGGGTAGATTTTCCAGTTTCAAAGTGAAAAGCTTCATCTACTTTAACATTTAGAGATTCTACGATCGTCTTAGATTCAATGTTAAATACTCGATATGCTCTGCTATTCGTAGAATAACCCAAAAAGATCCCTTCATCACTTCGAGAGTCGAACTTTCCAAGATTTTCACGGTCACGTAAAATGTAACATCGACTCCCGAAGACACGAAAATATTTGATATTGGGTTTTCTACTAAACCACAGCTCATATGGTGTATTTAAAGTTCCTGGGCGCAAGTAAACTCTATTAATGACATAGACAGCGGTGTTCACAGCTTCAGCCCAAAAATGTAGCGGTAAATTCCGGCTATGAAGCATCACACGCGCCATCTCTTGAACAACCCAGTTCTTGCGCTCAACAACACCATTCTGCTGAGGTGTATAGGGTGCCGAGAATTCATGTTTATTCCATTTGAAGTGCAAAAATCAATGAATTTTGAATTTATGAATTCTCCACCTCTATCACTTCTAACACGAATGATCTTTCATTCTTTTCAATCATAATACGATGGCAAATCTCATGAAAAGAGTCAAACGTATCAGCTTTCTCTTTTAAAAATGCTACCCATGAAAACCGAGAGAAATCATCAACCAATAAAAAAATATACCATTTACCTCCCAAAGATGGTTGACGGGTCGGCCCCATTAAGTCCATGTGCAAAAGTTCCAAGGGCCGTTTTGTACCAATGTGGTTCAAGTTCTTGTGTGCAGTCCTAGACTGTTTCCCTTTTGGCAACCACCACACACAACGTTTTGTTTAAATAAAAGCTTTGGAACCCCCTTGACCACGTCCTTGTTTGAAATTCTAGTAAGTTCCTTAAAATTTAAGTGACCTAGCCTTTCATGCCAAAGAGTTTCATTATTCAAAGCAGCTAAGTTACAATTTTCAGAAAATTTATTAGGAACAACATAACAATTGTTTTCAGATCTAACCCCTTTTAAAAAGAAGACATGGTCCTTATCAGTTACAACGCATTCAACAGATGAAAAGTTAACTGAAAAACCATTGTCGCAAAGTTGACTTATGCTTATGAGGTTAGTCTTAAGGCCATCAACAAATAAGACGTTTTTCAAAATCGGGCCATCTGGAATAGCTACCGTCCCTTTTCCAACAATTTTGGAAGATCGACCGTCTCCGAAAACAACGTGTCCTCCGGAGATTTTCTCAAGATTTTGAAAACTATTTTTGTCACCGGTCATGTGACGGGAACACCCGCTATCCAGATACCAAGACGAACTATCATATGCATGCAAGGAAACATTGGAAACAAGACAAGGGAAAATTTCACCTTTGCGCACCCAAACCCTTTTGGAGTGCGTCGGTAATGGTCGTGAAGTTATATGCCTAGGTGAAGGCGTCTTGTTATAGCGATTGTTGTTCCTTGATGAGATCGTCTTACGCGATGAACTACCAAGTCTCTTTTCATTTGAAAAGTTTTGCTTTGATTTTCGGGGAGGAGCCTTTTTGGTAGTTGTTGCAAGAGGTCCCTTGAGATGAGCGTTCGACTCCCGTCTTGCAATATCTTCTTATGTGCCCTGAAACACCACAACGAAAACATACCTTAGATCTTGACGATCCCAAAGAGGATGAAGTAGGTTTGTTGTCGTTGTTTATCTTGAATTCCGGTGTCGGAGGAGGAGATACCGACTGAGGCACAAAAACTGTCTCACTCGAACTTGGACTGTTTCCAGTTTGAGTGTATCCGAGGCCGAACCTATTTGATTGACCAAGACCAAGAAGTCTATCCAACTTACTCCTTCCTGAAGAGAATCTCTGTAAGTCATTCTTGAGTTGGAAAATGGTCTTTGTCATTTCCAGGTTATCCTGTCGAGCCTCGTTGTAGAGCTTTGAGAAGTGATTCGCGTTATCCACCAGATTTGTATGTTCCTTCTCAAGTTGCTCATTGGACTCTTGAAGGGAAGCATTTTCTTTATCAGATTTTCCCTTTCCACTTCAAGAGCGTTTGAGAGAGAAGTCGCTCTTTTTGCTTCTTCTTCGAGATCATGCACTCTCCCTCTCAAACTCTTGTTTTGCTTAGCCACTTTCTTTGAGTCCCTCAAAAGTCTGTGGTAGGCTAGAGCAAAATCTTCACCTTCCGAATCATCCGATTCGTTGTCCGTTGCGTTCTTTTCAACAGTGGAGTTGGACAACGACTCAGATGTACTTGCCATAAAGCACATGAAGGGTGAAGATACGGACGCGTGGAATGCGGTGGAGCTCTTTCTTCATCACTCGAAGACGACTCATTTGACGTTGAGTTGTCATCCCAAGTGACGACTTGCATCGCCTTCTTCTTTGCCGGATACTTGTTAGGACATTCCGTTGTAATGTGGCCGTAGCCTCGACATTTGAAGCATTGTAGTTGTCCTTCTGAACTTTTCTTATCCTTTGAGAAGTTCTCTTGCTTTCTTGACTTGTAACCTGAAGTACCCTTGCCTTTGTTCGACTTTCCGAAGGATGGAGATTTGCTTGAATTACCCCTTCGAAAGTTGCGGCGAAACTTCCTTGTCAAGAGAGCGAGCTGCTTCTCAAATTCCTCCATAGAAAGGTTCTCGTCATCGTCGGAGGAGGATGTATCCGCGTCTTCTTCCTTAGTTGTTTTCAACGCATAACCTGAAGACTTAGAAGTGGATGCCTTTCCAGAAGAATTGTTAGTGGTAAATGTCATTTCATAAGTTTGTAATGAACCAACTAATTCTTCTACACGTATTTCGTCCGGGTGTTTAATAGTTTCAATGGCAGTAACCTTTGGGCGAAATCGTTCAGGAAGAGTTCTTAAGATCTTTCTTACAATCTTAAATTCTGGAATCTTCTCTCCCAGATTAGCACATGAGTTTACGATGTCTTGCAATCGTGTATAGTAGTCCGTGAAAGATTCATTTTCTGCCATTAAGATAGAGTCAAACTTGCTCGTAAGCATTTGCAGTTTCTGAATCTTCACGAGGTTAGTTCCCTCATGTGTAACCTGAAGAACATCCCAGATTTCTTTCGCAGTCTCACATGCCGAGACGCGAGAGAATTCAGTTTGAGATAAGGCATTAAAGATAGCATTAATTCCCTTGCCATTGTAAGAAGATGAATCTAACTCTTCCTTGGTCCATTTCGACCTAGGTTTTAAGGTGCGAACATCACCAATAAATTCAGTTGGATTAGACCATCCTAATTCAATTGATTGCCACACTCGTTCGTCGATGGAAATTAAAAAGGCTTTCATCCGTACTTTCCAGTACGCATAATTTGTTCCATCGAAGAACGGGGGTCGGTTGATGTTTCCACCTTCAACCATTGTTTACAACCCTATTCCCGCTCTGATACCACTTGTTGGGTTATATGTAATAAGGATCTAAATAGGGGAAAAAACACCTAGAGGGGGGTGAATAGGTGTAAACGTATAAACACTCAAAAAATCGTTGCGATAAAAACCCAATGCGGAAATAAAAATAATACGCAAGATTTTTACGTGGAAAACTCCATCACCGGAGTAAAAAACCACGGGACCGATAACACGGCAGAAATCCACTAGAATTAAAACACGTACAAGGTGATTTACCGTACACACTTACGACTCAACCTTTTCCATACGCTCCTAGAGGATCTTCTCCGCTCGCTCCGCGACGCTTCTCGAATCCACGATCTGCGCCCAACGCCGAATCCACGGCGTCCAACGTCGAATCCACAACGTCCGACCGAATCCACGGTCTTCACCCAATAGCACCCTTCGAATCCACGAACGTGCCTCGCTCCGAATCCACGAGAGCGGTTGAACCCTGAATCCACAAGGACACGCGAATCCACGCGCCGATTTTTGGGGTAAATCGTTGTTTTGGGTGGTGATGATCGGCCGAATACTTAGATCAAAGATAGATCGGAAATACCATCTAAGTATTCATTAGTTTGATTCAACTCAAGATGTGAGTATGAAAACCTAGAATCAAACTAATCAATATAGATGAAGAAACATAGAGTATTCTCTAATGATTTCCTTTCTTCTCTATATGTGGATCTAGAGCCGTAAAAGATGATATATGAAAATGACGGCTATTTCGATTCACAGTGGATTAACCCTAGAAGAAGAATCATAGGGTCTATTTATAGGTTAGAAACCCTAGGAAGGAGATAAGAATCAAAAACCTAACATTTCTGGAAATTTTACGGACGGCGATCCGGATCGGACTAGCTGTGATCCGGATCGTCGTAACGAGTCAGCCAGTTCCAGAAAAACGAAGGTTCGGGATCCGGATCGAAGTGCTTGATCCGGATCGTTCATACAGTTCACCAAACATCAACGTTCGGGATCCGGATTGCGAAGCCTGATCCGGATCGTTCAAGGAAGATGGTAAACTAAGTGTTCGGGATCCGGATCAAGAGGCTACGATCCGGATTGAACTGGTGTATGAACGAACCACCTTCGGGATCCGGATCGAACAACCTGATCCGGATCCTGAACATGTCCCAAGTCCAGTTTTTGATTTTTATGCAATGAAAGATTCTTCCAAGTGTTTCTACACTACAAGAAGTATTCGGATCACACAAAATCTTAGGTTAAACATACCTGATCCTTTTGAATTCTTCTTTCTTGAGATTGAGTTAAATGATCCAACTTTCTTCACCTTCAATCTTCAAGACTTGAGACTTTCACGAAACTACGCCAACTCAAATTCCGTAACAAAAAGGTTGAGTCGTAAGTGTGTACGGTAAATCACCTTGTACGTGTGTTAATTCTAGTGGATTTCGCCGTGTTATCGGTCCCGTGGTTTTTTACTCCGGTTTGGAGTTTTTCCACGTAAAAATCTTGCGTGTTCATTTTTATTTCCGCATTGGGTTTTATTGCGCAATAATTTTTTGAGTGTTTATTGTTTACACCTATTCACCCCCCTCTAGGTGTTTTTTTCCCCTATTTAGATCTATATTTCATATAACCCAACAAGTGGTATCAGAGCGGGAATAAGGTTGTAAACAATGGTTGAAGGTGGAAACATCAATCGACCCCCTTTCTTTGATGGAACAAATTATGCGTACTGGAAAGTACGGATGAAAGCCTTTTTAATTTCCATCGACGAAAGGGTGTGGCAATCAATTGAATTAGGATGGTCTAATCCAACTGAGATTATTTCTGATGTTCGCACCTTAAAACCTAGGTCGAAATGGACCAAGGAAGAGTTAGACTCATCTTCTTACAATGGCAAGGGAATTAATGCTATTTTTAATGCCTTATCTCAAACTGAATTCTCTCGCGTCTCGGCATGTGAGACTGCGAAAGAAATCTGGGATGTTCTTCAGGTTACACATGAGGGAACTAACCTCGTGAAGATTCAAAAGCTGCAAATGCTTATGAGCAGATTTGACTCCATTTTTATGGCAGAAAATAAATCTTTCACGGAATACTATACACGATTGCAAGACATCGTAAACTCATGTGCTAACCTGGGAGAGAAGATTCCAGAATTTAAGGTTGTAAGAAAGATCTTAAGAACTCTTCCTGAACGATTTCGCCCAAAGGTTACTGCCATTGAAACTATTAAACACCCGGACGAAATACGTGTAGAAGAATTAGTTGGTTCATTACAAACTTATGAAATGACATTTACTACTAACTGTTCTTCTGGAAAAGCATCCTCTTCTAAGTCTTCAGGTTATGCTTTGAAAACAACTAAGGAAGAAGACACGGATTCATCCTCCTCAGACGACGACGAGAACCTTTCTATGGAGGACTTTGAGAAGCAACTCGCTCTCTTGACAAGGAAGTTTCGTCGCAACTTTCGAAGGGGTAATTCAAGTAAATCTCCATCCTTCGAAAAGTCGAAGAAAGGCAAGGGTATTTCAAGTTACAAGTCAAGAAAGCAAGAGAACTTTTCAAAGGATAAGAAAAGTTCAGAGGGACAAGTCCAATGCTTCAAGTGCCGAGGATACGGCCATATCTCAACGGAGTGTCCAACTAAGAATCCGTCAAAGAAGAAAGCGATGCAAGTCGTCAGTTAGGATGACAACTCAACGTCAAATGAGTCGTCTTCAAGTGATGAAGAAGAAAGCGCAACGGCATTCCACGCGTCCACATCTTCACCGTTCATGTGCTTAATGGCAAGTACATCCGAGTCATTGTCCAACTCCACTGTTGAAAAGAATGCAACGGACAATGAATCGGATGATTCGGAAGGTGAAGATTTTGCTTTAGCCTACCACAGACTTTTGAGGGATTCAAAGAAAGTGGCTAAGCAAAACAAGAGTTTGAGAGGGAGAGTACATGATCTCGAAGAAGAAGCAAAAAGGGCAACTTCTCTCTCAAACGCTCTTGAAGTGGAAAGGGAAAATCTGATAAAAGTAAATGTTTCCCTTCAAGAGTCCAATGAGCTTTTTGAGAAGGAACATACAAAACTGGTGGATAAAGCGGATCACTTCTCAAAGCTCTACAACGAGGCTCGACAGAATAACCTGGAAATGACAAAGACCATCTTCCAACTCAAGGATGACTTGCAGCGATTCTCTTCTGGAAGGAGTAAGTTGGATAAGCTTCTTGGTCTTGGTCAATCAAATCGGTTCGACCTCGGGTACACTCGAACTGAAAACAGTCCAAGTTCGAGTGGGACAGTCTTTGTGCCCCAGTCGGTATCTCCTCCTCCGACACCGGAACTAACGACAAGCAACGACAACAAGCCTACTTCATCCTCCTCGGGATCGTCAAGTACTAAGGTATGTTTTCGTTGTGGCATTTTAGGGCACGTAAGGAGAAATTGCAAGATGGGAGCCAAACGCTCAACTCAAGCACTTCTTGCAACGACTACCAAAAGGGCGCCTCCCCGGAATTCAAAGCAAAACTTTTTAAATGAAAAGAGCCTTGGTAGTTCACCGCGCAAGACGACATCATCAAGGAGCGGCAATCGATCTGACAAGTCGCTTTCACCTAGGAGAATAACCTCACGACCTTTACCGACGCACTCCAAAAAGTTTTGGGTGCGCAAAGGTGAAATTTATCGTTGTCTTGTTACTAATGTTTCCTTGCATGCATATGATAATTCGTCTTGGTATCTGGATAGCGGATGTTCCCGTCGCATGACCGGTGACAAAAAAAGTTTTCAAAACCTTGAGAAAATCTCCGGAGGACTCGTTGTTTTCGGAGACGGTCGATCTTCCAAAATTGTTGGAAAAGGAACGGTAGCTATCCCAGATGGCCCGATTTTGAAAAACGTCTTATTTGTTGATGGCCTTAAGACTAATCTCATAAGCATAAGTCAACTTTGCGACAATGGTTTTTCAGTTAACTTTTCATCTGTTGAATGTGTTGTAACTGATAAGGACCATGTCTTCTTTTTAAAGGGGGTTAGATCTGAAAACAATTGTTATGTTGTTCCTAGTAAAACTTCTGAAAATTGTAACTTAGCCTCTTTGAATAATGAAACTCTTTGGCATGAAAGGCTAGGTCACATAAATTTTAAGGAACTTGCTAGAATTTCAAACAAGGACGTGGTAAAGGGGGTTCCAAAACTTTTACTTAAACAAAACATTGTGTGCGGCGGTTGTCAAAAGGGAAAACAGTCCAGGACTGCGCACAAGAACCTGAACCACGTTGGTACCAAACGGCCCTTGGAATTAATGCACATGGATTTAATGGGGCCGACCCGTCAACCATCTTTGGGAGGTAAATGGTATATTTTCTTATTGGTTGATGATTTCTCTCGGTATTCTTGGGTAGCATTTTTAAAAGAGAAAGCTGATACTTTTGATTCTTTTCACGAGATTTGCCATCGTATTATGATTGAAAAGAATGAAAAGATCATTCGTGTTAGAAGTGATAGAGGTGGAGAATTCATTAACTCTAAATTCATTGACTTTTGCACTTCAAACGGTATTAAGCATGAATTCTCAGCACCCTATACACCTCAACAGAATGGTGTTGTCGAGCGCAAAAACAGGGTTGTTCAAGAGATGGCACGTGTTATGCTTCACAGCCGGAATTTACCGCTACATTTTTGGGCTGAAGCTGTGAACACTGCAATCTATGTAATTAATCAAGTTTATTTGCGCCCGGGAACGTTAAATACACCATATGAACTATGGTGCGGTAGAAAACCCAACATCAAATATTTTCGCATCTTCGGGAGTCGGTGTTACATTTTACGTGACCGTGAAAATCTTGGAAAGTTTGACTCTCGAAGTGACGAAGGGTTTTTCTTGGGGTATTCTACAAACAGTAGAGCATATCGAGTATTTAACTTGGAATCTAAGACGATCGTAGAATCGATAAATGTTAAAGTAGATGAAGCTTTTCACTTTGCATCCGAAAAATCTATCCTCGATATCTCTCTAGATGATAATACACCTGCCATTGCATCTTCTCATAATAATACTTCCAATATTAATGATGCATCTAATGGTTCTTCAAGTGTATCTGATGTGCAGGAATCGTCTCATGTACCTCCGAGTACTCCGTTACCTCAAACTTTACGCATCTCTAAGGATCATCCTGAATCAAACATCATTGGAGACCCACAAGAAGGAGTTAGAACTCGGAGGCAGTTGGTTTGTGGATTCGCTTGCTACGTATCTTTAATCGAACCAAAGAATATAGATGAAGCTCTTCAGGATGACTACTGGATTAAAGCAATGCAGGAAGAGCTCCATCAATTTGAGCGAAACAAAGTCTGGGAATTAACGAAGCCTCCACAGCAACACAATGTGATAGGTACCAAATGGATTTTCAAGAATAAGAAAAATGAAGATGGTACTATCATCAGGAGCAAGGCACGATTAGTTGCTCAAGGCTACTCTCAAGTAGAAGGTATAGACTTTGATGAAACTTTCGCCCCTGTAGCTAGACTCGAGTCCATTCGTATACTATTTGCTATTGCTTGTCATTTTAAAATCAAATTATTTCAAATGGACGTTAAGAGCGCGTTTCTAAATGGGTTTTTAAATGAGGAAGTTTATGTGGCTCAACCGAAAGGTTTTGTAGACCATAAACAACCTAACCATGTTTTTCGTTTGAAAAAGGCTCTTTACGGTCTGAAACAAGCACCGCGAGCATGGTACGAAAGGTTGACAAAGCACCTTTTGGAGAAGGGCTATACTCGAGGGGGAGCTGACAGGACTCTCTTTGTGAAGCATTATCAAAACAATTTCATTGTAGCACAAATATATGTCGATGACATAGTATTTGGCGCAACAAGAGATAATGATGCTTCTAAATTCGCGGAGAGCATGGAAAGCGAATTTGAGATGTCCATGATGGGCGAATTGACTTATTTTCTTGGATTGCAAATTAAACAAAATGATGAAGGTATTCACTTGAGTCAATCCAAGTATGCAATGGAGTTGGTTAAAAATTTTGACTTAGAAAATTCGAAGGATTTTCCGAATCCAATGGGAACTAGCCACAAGGGACTTGGAAGTGAATCACATAGTGAGAATGTAGACGAGAAACTGTATCGAAGTATGATTGGAAGTCTACTTTATCTCACGGCTAGTCGCCCGGATATATCTTTTGGTGTTGGGATTTGCGCGAGATATCAATCTGCACCAAAGGAGGTTCACCTGAAAGCAGTGAAAAGGATCATCCGGTACATCAAAAGATCAATTAATTTCGGAATTTGGTATCCTATGGGAACTAGTTTGGACATTGTTGGATACTCAGATGCCGATTGGGCAGGATCAGTGGATGATCGGAAAAGCACGAGTGGTGCATGCTTCTATCTTGGCCATTGCCTTGTTTCATGGCACAGTAAAAAGCAGAATTGCATAGCTGTCACGCCCCGGGTGTAAACCAGAACCCGGGCCCGTCCACAGATCCGCCGTGCATACGGAATTTTCCGTGTACACGAAGCGCTGATAACCTGCTCAGATATAAAACAAGTAATAAAGGAGCATAAAACAGAGCTAACTAAAACTAATACAACTCAGACAAATGCTGGAAATAAAGTACAGTAAGCTCTCAAAAATATACAAGTGTCTCTCACAGCTCACGAAATATATACAATCAGCTGGCCGCAGCCAGACCCAAAATAAAAGGAAAATACAACCGTCTGAGTGTACTGGGGATACATCAAAACTATCAAAAACTCGAACTCGGGGGCAGTGGCTATCTAGTCAGCGATCCTCTTACCTCGGTCCAGGGAAGAGGGTCCCGCAACTCCCGCAGAGAACTCTGCAAAACAAAGGGGAACAGAAAAGAGAAAACAGTGGGGGGGTGAGAACTACTATAAAAACAGTAGCCTCCCCTAGTGGGTAGACCTCAAACTCAGACATGCCCACTAGGACTATCAGAGGCGAAGAAAATGAAACAAAGGTGGTAAGCTACAAGTACACTACTGATGCAAAGCTACCACTAACATGCCTCTACGATGTCTGCTAGAGAATGGCTAAAGGCAAGCACCAGAACGTAAGGACTGACAGACCAACACAATCAAAACACCAGTAAACACTGGTACTGCCTGCTCTGCTGTCAACCTCACAACTGAGTATCTCCCCTGTCCAAATAGACCGGAACCCAACACGGCCTGACCGGCACCCAACACGGCCTGACCGGCACCCAACACGGTCGAAATCCTACTCCGGAGTGGCACTCGAGGGGAGCGACCCCACACGAGCATAGCATCACTGTCACTAGTATCATCAGTACCATAAATAGCAGGACGGGGTCACGACCCTGATCAAAGTGGGAAAACCCATCCACTAAAAGGGAAACTCGATCCCCTACCCCCAATCTGGTGCAAAAGTAATAATAATAATCCGGTCAACCGCCCACAGTCCGCGGTCGCCGCATCCCCCAAAACTCAATCCCCGACTGTCCCAACTCTGAACATCTGACTACACAATCCCTTTAGGCTAGACGACAGGAGAATAAACAAAAGCATGGTTTCTCCTAAGTCAATTCCAATAAGTTGGTGTAGCAGAAAAAGGTGGCCTACCTAGATGACCATTCAAGCATGCAAAGTCCTTTATTTGCCATAATTATTCCAATTATTCAAACATATGCAACATTAAGTGTTTGGGCAAATCCCGATGTACATGTGGTAAGATATATGATACTTAATACATTTTAGATGCACAATCTACTAGCAAGTACCCCTTTTACAACATTCATTCTAATCACATGCCCAAACCTTCCCTCAACATACAATATGATATGGCTATAGCATTCTTTCCAACTAATTAAATTGCATATCTAAACATGGAAACACCACTTACTAACTTGTAGCTTGCTAACAATGCAAGTAATAGCAAAGGAACCTTAATCTCATACAAGCATGCTAGATACATTCACCATTAATTACATATAATCATGGCATTCTAATAGGCCTAGTGACATTCACAAGTAGGAGGTTCACAACATCACCCACCTGAAGCGCTATTCCAATTATCCAAAGGCGAAGTCCAAGACCAGTCCAAATACACCACCAATCTGTACAAAGTACCCCAAAGGAAAATACATAAGCTAAACATCCACAATTCCAGAATCTGTCCCCCCAAACCAGCAGTCCACAATTCACTAATTTTCACCTGCGAATAATGTCCATAAAAATCCAAGAAAAATACTATCGCGATCCTTGCGACGAGCCCGTCGAAACAAGTACCTGCACGCCCAATTTGGAGTTTCCTATGCTGAGATAAAAATCCGACAAGGGGTACACCCCGAATCCAAACTGCACTAAATTCCTGTAACAAGGAACCACAGAGGAAGAAGATTCTCACCCTCGAGTAAAATTCAGAAAATTCTGAGAAAAATCCAGGAGACTCCTTGCGAAGCGTAGATGAAAATTGCCTTTTGAATTGCCTCGTTCCGACGCCTGAGCGAAAAGATATGGCAAGAACACTGCGGTGCTGTCCCAAAAGTCCGCGAAGAAAAAGGGTCAAATGGGTGCTAAGAAAACTCCAAGATCAGCACGGAAATCGAGGAACCATAAAACACAGGAGTTGAAGCCCTACCTGTCGTGAGTCGGCGCAAGAATCGGCGGATTCCGAGGTCGGGGTGAGTCGGAGGAGTCCAAACACTAAGAAGGGGCGAAGAGGATCGCCGGAGAACAAGCGTCGCGCCGCGCCGTAAAATGGTGAACCTCGGGAAGCGTGCCTCCAAAAATCTTCAAACTTCTCCAAAGGGTAGAACACTGAGAGAGGAGGAACTTCTGTGAAGGGAGCCCAGTGAAAAAGGTCCAAAAAAGACAAAGAAACGAAAGGGGGGTCCTATTTATAGGCCCAGCCCACAAGCATAACGGGCCGGGTTTTCGGGCGCGGTTTCCGGGCGCACTGCGCCCGGAAACCCGGGTTGCACCCTTCCGTCCGACGCGCCCGGAAGCGCCAGGGAGCGCCACGTAGCCCCGAACAGGGGACAGCGGATCCCCGCGCCCACGACACGCCGTGTGTCCCCCTCGCGGTCAGCGGGGTAGGTACGGCCGCCCAATCTCGAGGCGACGCGTGTCGCACTCGAGTGCGGCCGACCGCCCCGCCTGCGCCACTGTGCGCGCACGTGCGTGCACAGTACCGAGGCGCCCCCCCCCCCGCGCACCCGTGGACCGCGCCCACGTGGGCCGACGAATCCGACGCCGCCACGTGCCGTGCGCCCGGTCCACCGCAATCCCGCAAATCCAATGAGCCGTGCCGCGTGCGCCGGCCTATCCGGACACGCCACGTGCCACCCGCCTGCGGTCCATGCACCGCCGCGCTACCCCGTGGACCGAGCTGCGTGAGCCGGCCAATAATAGGCCGCCACGTGGCTCAGGCCGGTCCACGAGGCTCCCCCATGCACCGAAAATCCCCCAAATCTTCCGGAAGCCCGCATTTGGTCATCCGGACTCCAAATTCAACAAGCAAATAGCCGTTTTCAAGCGTTTTTTCCGCGCTGAATCCAAATCCAACCTCAGATTGGCCCAAAACCTTTTCTAAAATTCGGCAATCACAGCCGAAGGCCAAATCATCTATCCAAGTCTCACGAGGTCCATCTGTGGCACCCCTTCGATGCACCATGGGCCAGACACCAACACTAGGTGTTCTACACAATGGATTCACCGGAAAGTTGCATGGGAAAACCGGTACACTACATCCTCCCCTACAAGAAAAAGTTTCGTCCTCGAAACAAAAGTCATACCTCAGGTAGCGGCCTCAAACAAGTGGGGGTGAGCATCCATCATCGCTGACTCCAACTCCCAGGTAGCCTCGCGCTCATCATGACTGCTCCAGAGAACCTTCACATAGGGGATGGCCCGACTGCGCAACTCCCTAACCTCACGATCCAAGATCCTCAACGGCCGCTCAACATAACTCAGGTCCTCAGCAACCTCTAATGGAGTGAAATCGATAATATGAGACGGGTCATGAACATACCTCCTCAGTGTCGAAACATGAAAAACATTGTGAACACCCGAAAGTCTGGGAGGAAGCGCAAGCCTGTAGGCAACTGGCCCTAAGCGCTCCAACACCTCAAAAGGTCCAATATAACGAGGGCTCAGTTTCCCACGAATACCGAATCTCCGAATCCCCTTCGAAGGCGAGACTTTCAGAAAAACATGGTCACCCACCTGGAACTCTAAGTCTCGCCGTCGAGTATCAGCATAACTCCTCTGTCGACTCTGGGCGGTCTCGAGGTGTCGTCGTATCAATCTGACCTTTTCCTCTGCCTCTAACAGTAGATCAGGACCCAAGGTCTTCTTCTCACCCACGTCACTCCAATAAAGGGGTGACCGACACTTGCGTCCATACAACGCTTCAAACGGAGCCATCTGAATGCTCGCTTGATAGCTGTTGTTGTACGCAAACTCAACTAATCCCAAGTGTCGGTACCATCCTCCTCCAAAGTCTAGAATGCATGCTCTCAACATATCCTCGAGGGTCTGAATAGTGCGCTCTGACTGCCCATCGGTCTGTGGGTGGAATGCTGTACTGAATCGGAGCTGCGTCCCCAAGGCTGTCTGTAAACTCCTCCAGAAATGCGAGATGAACCTCGGGTCTCTATCTGATACGATGGAAACAGGTACTCCGTGTAATCTAACCACCTCAGCCAAGTACACCTGTGCGAGTCGCTCCATCGGCCAAGTCATCTGAATCGGCAGAAAGTGAGCGGATTTGGTAAGCCTGTCCACGACTACCCAGATAGCATCCGCTCCCGTCTGTGCTCTCGGCAAACTAGTGACAAAATCCATCGTAACATGTTCCCATTTCCATTCAGGGATTGGGAGACTCTGCAACTTGCCAGCAGGTACACGATGCTCCGCCTTTACTTGCTGACAAGTTAGACAGTGTGCTACAAATCTCCCAATGTCTCTTTTCATCCCATTCCACCAAAACTGTGCCTTAAGATCCCTATACATCTTAGTCCCACCAGGATGGATGGTGTAAGGTGTATAGTGGGCCTCCCTCAAGATCTGCTCTCGGATCTCTGCGTCCATAGGCACACACGCGCGGTCCCTGTACCGTAGTACTCCCGCAGCATCGACTGAGAAGTCCCCTATCAAACCAGTCTGCATCTGCTCTCGAATCCTCACCAGGTGGGGGTCCTCACTCTGTCTCTCCCGAATCCTGTCCAACAGAGTGGGCTGCACGACTAGAGACATAAGTCTAGCAGAGACCCTAGGGGACACAACCTCGAGCTCTAACCGCCTCATCTGCTCAAGTAATGGCGCCTGATCGGTGATCCTCAAAGATAGACTCTGTACTGCTCTCCTGCTCAGGGCATCAGCAACCACGTTGGCCTTGCCAGGATGGTATAATATGTCTACATCATAATCTTTCAACAATTCCAACCATCTACGCTGCCTCAAGTTGAGCTCCTTCTGCGTGAACAGGTATTTCAAGCTCTTGTGGTCGGTATAAATCTCGCAATGCTCCCCATACAGATAATGGCGCCACAACTTTAGTGCAAAAATCACCGCAGCTAGCTCCAAATCGTGGGTAGGGTAATTCTTTTCATAATCCTTCAGTTGCCGGGAGGCATAAGCGATCACCCTTCCCTCCTGCATCAGCACGCAACCAAGTCCACTGTGCGATGCGTCGCTGTATACCACGTATCCTTTCCCCATAACAGGGAGGGAAAGGACAGGAGCCGACATCAATCTGTTCTTTAATTCCTCAAAGCTCCTCTGACAATCCTCACTCCAAATAAACTTAATCCCTTTTCGCGTCAAACGAGTGAGGGGTGTGGAAAGTTTCGCAAAACCTTCCACAAACCGACGGTAATATCCTGCTAAGCCCATGAAACTGCGAACCTCTGATACCGTCGTCGGCCGGGGCCAATCCCGGACTGCCTCGATCTTCGCCGGGTCTACTGCCACTCCAGCGGCTAAAATCACGTGGCCCAAAAAGACAACCTCCCGAAGCCAAAATTCACACTTAGATAACTTGGCATACAACTTCCTCTCTCTCAGAAGTTGTAGCACAATCCTCAGATGCTCCTCGTGCTCCGCATCGCTTCGGGAATAAACTAGGATGTCATCAATAAAAACAACGACGAACCGATCCAGGTATGGTCGAAAAAATCTTGTTCATTAAATCCATAAAAGCTGCAGGGGCATTTGTCAGTCCAAAAGGCATGACGGTGAACTCATAATGCCCGTACCGCGACCTGAATGCCGTCTTTGGGATGTCCTCGGCCTTCACCTTCAATTGGTGGTAACCAGACTGTAAGTCGATCTTGGAGAAGACACAAGTCCCTTGCAGCTGATCAATAAATCATCAATGCGCGGCAAAGGGTACTTGTTCTTGATGGTCGCTTTATTCAGCTCCCGATAATCAACGCATAGTCGAAGCGAACCATCTTTCTTCTTCACAAATAGCACCGGCGCTCCCCAAGGGGATACACTCGGTCTCACAAAACCCTTATCCATTAAATCCTGGAGTTGCGCCTTTAATTCTCGCAGCTCAGCCGGTGCCATTCGGTAAGGAGCCTTAGAGATTGGCGCGGTTCCTGGGACCACGTCAATCAAAAACTCGACCTCCCTATCCGGCGGCATGCTAAACAGCTCTGGAGGAAACACATCCGGGAACTCGCGGGCAATCGGGATATCCGCGAGTCCCGGAGCCGCCGTAGGCTCCTTAACCACAGATGCCATAAAGGCTACGCATCCACTGCGCATCATCTGCCTCGCACGAGAAGTCGAAACCATAGAGGCAAAGAAAGCACTCTGGCACCCCCTGAAAACGAACACCTCCTGGCCTGGCTCGCTAAAAGTAACAGACCTCGCGGCGCAATCAATCGTCGCGAAATAGCGAGCCAGCCAATCCATCCCCAGTACAATGTCAAAATCTCGCAGCTGACTAAGGACCATCAGGTCCGCTGGCAAAATCCAAGACTCAATCTGTACCGGGCACGACCAGCACACTCCTCTACAAACAATATATGACCAGGAATCTGTACCTCTAAGGCATGTGGCAACCGACCTAACTCTAGTCCATGAGATGATGCAAATGCTCTACTAATAATAGAATGTGATGCACCGGTATCAATAAAGTGCGAGCTCTAATACCAAAAAGTAAAGTGATACCTGCCACCACGTGGTCGGCTGCCGCGGAGTCCCCTACCTGAGCGGCGTAGACTCGCCCGCTCTGAGCTGGTGGTCGGTGGTCTGCAGGGTGGGAGGAAGGAGCCCTGCTCGCAGAAGCATAGGGCCGCTGAGCTGGCGGTCGCTGCTGAGATGGAGGAGAAACTGAGGCCGAAGAAGGCGCCACTGATTGCCGAAAAAGGGCATGAAGATCGTATGTGCCCTGCCTGCCCGCAGCCATAACAACGCCCCCACCTCTGATCACAAGTGCCGGGGAAATGCGGACCCCCGCAGAAGATACACTGCCTGGGGCCCGAAACTGCCGTGACTGCTGCTGCTGCTGCCTGTGCGACTGCCGCTGAGATCCCTGCTGTCGCGACTGCGACCTCTGCTGCTGCGAGTGCTGCTGCTGTCGCTAGGGCTGCTGATGCTGTGGGGGCCTCTGGGATCCCCCAGGCCCTCGCCGCTCCGAACGCCCCCGGCCCGTAAACTGAGGCTGGTGGCCGGTCGGGGCGGCCTCCAGAACTGGCCTGTCCCCCCTCATCTGATGCTGGTCGCTTCTTCTCAGAACTCTGAGCGACCGGACCTCCGCGTCTAGAAACAACCTGATCTCCCCTCTCGACCCACTGGGCATGATCCACTGCCTCTGATAAAGTCTGAAGCCTCTGGGCGTGTACCATGGTAAAGATCTCGGGGCGCAAGCCTGTCTCAAACAGCTCCACCTGGTGCACAGCCCATCCCTGGCAACGTACGGGCACGCAGTTTGAGCAACTGCGTAAAACTCCTGATAATAGTCCCACACCGGGCGATCACCTTGCTGCAGGTTCTTCAAGTCATCTTCTATCTTCTTCTTCACACTCGTGGAGAAGTAAGTGTCAAGGGTCATCCTCCTGAACTCTGACCAGGGTAGCTGCCGGGTGACCTGAAACTCTAGGGGCTCGACCCGACGCCACCAGCATCTGCATCCCCCTCCAGACAGTGTACTGCCAAATGTGCTCTGAACCTCTGGTCGATGAAGAAGTCCCGAAACATCTTCTCCATCGACGCTAGCCACGATCCAATCTCCCACGGGTGAGTGCTCCGCCCCGAGAACTTAGGGGGTCCCCGCTTGCAGAACTGCGTGAGTTTATCAGAAAACTCCCGCTCCTCCTCTGGGGTCAAAGGCCTGAACATCCCCTGAGCCCCGCTGCTCGACGACGGCGCTGTAGGGGCAAGTGGAATAGTCGGTGGTACACAGGTGGTACGTGGGGCCTCTGCAGTAGTAGGGGGAGGTGCCGCAACCTGGGCAAGTAACTGCTCAAACCTCTGCTCCTGTCGGCGGTGGCTCTCCGCCAACTGGGCCATCATGGCCCTCAGCTCACTGATCTCAGAAGGCCCGGACTGCTCCGGCTCCTCCAGGGGGGTGTAGGAGTACCCCGAGTAGGAATCTGCCGCCTAGGAGGCATCCTGCCACACAAAAATCCACGGGTCAGTAAACCAAACCACTCTCGACCCAATCAAGCGAAAGTCATGGGCATTCCCCTATTCTGTAACCTTATGTTGTCTGCAGCCAACATAATAGTCCCCCAGAAATAGGCTATGCCAATCCCTCTTCACTCACAGGAAGAGTTAACAACCAATTAACGACTTTCGCACAATATCAAGTCACTCGCGCTCAGCCTTCCTAGGGTCTGCCAAAAGCCTAGGGTTTCCTACAGTCCCGTCTGACCTATCCCTAAGCTCTGATACCAACTATCTGTCACGCCCCGGGTGTAACCAGAACCCGGGCCCGTCCACAGATCCGCCGTGCATACGGAATTTCCGTGTACACGAAGCGCTGATAACCTGCTCAGATATAAAACAAGTAATAAAGGAGCATAAAACAGAGCTAACTAAAACTAATACAACTCAGACAAATGCTGGAAATAAGTACAGTAAGCTCTCAAAAATATACAAGTGTCTCTCCCAGCTCACGAAATATATACAACCAGCTGGCCGCAGCCAGACCCAAAATAAAAGGAAAATACAACCGTCTGAGTGTACTGGGGATACATCAAAACTATCAAAAACTCGAACTCGGGGGCAGTGGCTATCTAGTCAGCGATCCTCTTACCTCGGTCCAGGGAAGAGGGTCCCCGCAACTCCGCAGAGAACTCTGCAAAACAAAGGGGAACAGAAAAGAGAAAACAGTGGGGGGGTGAGAACTACTATAAAAACAGTAGCCTCCCCTAGTGGGTAGACCTCAAACTCAGACATGCCCACTAGGACTATCAGAGGCGAAGAAAATGAAACAAAGGTGGTAAGCTACAAGTACACTACTGATGCAAAGCTACCACTAACATGCCTCTACGATGTCTGCTAGAGAATGGCTAAAGGCAAGCACCGAACGTAAGGACTGACAGACCAACACAATCAAAACACCAGTAAACCATGGCTTACTTGCCTGCTCTGCTGTCAACCTCACAACTGAGTATCTCCCCTGTCCAAATAGACCGGAACCCAACACGGCCTGACCGGCACCCAACACGGCCTGACCGGGCACCCAACACGGTCGAAATCCTACTCCGGAGTGGCACTCGCGGGGAGCGACCCCCACACGAGCATAGCATCACGTCACTAGTATCATCTAGTACATAAATAGCAGGACGGGGTCACGACCCTGATCAAAGTGGGAAAACCCATCCACTAAAGGGAAACTCGATCCCCTACCCCCAATCTGGTGCAAAAGTAATAATAATATCGGTCACCCGCCCACAGTCCGCGGTCGCCGCATCAACCCAAAACTCAATCCCCGACTGTCCCAACTTCTGAACATCTGACTACACAATCCTTTAGGCTAGACGACAGGAGAATAAACAAAAAAGCATGGTTTCTCCTAAGTCAATTCCAATAAGTTGGTGTAGCAGAAAAAGGTGGCCTACCTAGATGACCATTCAAGCATGCAAAGTCCTTTATTTGCCATAATTATTCCAATTATTCAAACATATGCAACATTAAGTGTTTGGGCAAATCCCGATGTACATGTGGTAAGATATATGATACTTAATACATTTTAGATGCACAATCTACTAGCAAGTACCCCTTTTACAACATTCATTCTAATCACATGCCCAAACCTTCCCTCAACATACAATATGATATGGCTATAGCATTCTTTCCAACTAATTAAATTGCATATCTAAACATGGAAACACCACTTACTAACTTGTAGCTTGCTAACAATGCAAGTATAGCAAAGGAACCTTAATCTCATACAAGCATGCTAGATACATTCACCATTAATTACATATAATCATGGCATTCTAATAGGCCTAGTGACATTCACAAGTAGGAGGTTCACAACATCACCACCTGAAGCGCTATTCCAATTATCCAAAGGCGAAGTCCAAGACCAGTCCAAATACACCACCAATCTGTACAAAGTACCCCAAAGGAAAATACATAAGCTAAACATCCACAATTCCAGAATCTGTCCCCCCAAACCAGCAGTCCACAATTCACTAATTTTCACCTGCGAATAATGTCCAGAAAAATCCAAGAAAAATACTATCGCGATCCTTGCGACGAGCCCGTCGAAACAAGTACCTGCACGCCCAATTTGGAGTTTCCTACGCTGAGATAAAAATCCGACAAGGGGTACACCCCGAATCCAAACTGCACTAAATTCCTGTAACAAGGAACCACAGAGGAAGAAGATTCTTCACCCTCGAGTAAAATTCAGAAAATTCTGAGAAAAAATCCAGGAGACTCCTTGCGAAGCGTAGATGAAAATTTCCTTTAGAATCGCCTCGTTCCGACGCCTGAGCGAAAAGGATATGGCAAGAACACTGCGGTGCTGTCCCAAAAGTCCGCGAAGAAAAAGGGTCAAATGGGTGCTAAGAAACTCCAAGATCAGCACGGAAATCGAGGAACCATAAAACACAGAAGTTGAAGCCCTACCTGTCGTGAGTCCAACGGCGCAAGAATCGGCGGATTCCGAGGTCGGGGTGAGTCGGAGGAGTCCAAACACTGAGAAGGGGCGAAGAGGATCGCCGGAGAACAAGCGTCGCGCCGCGCCGTAAAATGGTGAACCTCGGGAAGCGTGCCTCCAAAAATCTTCAAACTTCTCCAAAGGGTAGAACACTGAGAGAGGAGGAACTTCTGTGAAGGGAGCCCAGTGAAAAAGGTCCAAAAAAGACAAAGAAACGAAAGGGGGGTCCTATTTATAGGCCCAGCCCACAAGCATAACGGGCCGGGTTTTCGGGCGCGGTTTCCGGGCGCACTGCGCCCGGAAACCCGGGTTGCACCTTCCGTCCGACGCGCCCGGAAGCGCCAGGGAGCGCCACGTAGCCCCGAACAGGGGACAGCGGATCCCCGCGCCCACGACACGCCGCGTGTCCCCCTCGCGGTCAGCGGGTAGGTACGGGCCGCCCAATCTCGAGGCGACGCGTGTCGCACTCGAGTGCGGCCGACCGCCCCGCCTGCGCCACTGTGCGAGCACGTGCGTGCACAGTACCGAGGCGCCCCCCCCGCCCCCCCCCGGCGCACCCCGTGGACCGCGCCCACGTGGCCGACGAATCCGACGCCGCCACGTGCCGTGCGCCCGGTCCACCGCAATCCCGCAAATCCAATGAGCCGTGCCGCGTGCGCCGGCCTATCCGGGCACGCCACGTGCCCACCCGCCTGCGTCCATGCACCGCCGCGCTACCCCGTGGACCGAGCTGCGTGAGCCGGCCAATAATAGGCCGCCACGTGGCTCAGGCCGGTCCACGAGGCTCCCCCATGCACCGAAAATCCCCCAATCTTCCGGAAGCCCGCATTTGGTCATCCGGACTCCAAATTCAACAAGCAAATAGCCGTTTTCAAGCATTTTTTTTCCGCGCTGAATCCAAATCCAACCTCAGATTGGCCCAAAACCTTTTCTAAAATCCGCAATCACAGCCGAAGGCCAAATCATCTATCCAAGTCTCACGAGGTCCATCTGTGGCACCCCTTCGATGCACCATGGGCCAGACACCAAACACTGGTTTCACCAATGGATTCACCCGGAAAGTTGCATGGGAAACCGGTACACTACAATAGCACTCTCGACTGCCGAAGCGGAATACATTTCAGCGGTAGTTGTTCAACCCAACTCATTTGGATGAAAAGTGTGTTGAGCGACTTCCGGATTTCAGCATCTTCGGTAACAATTCTTTGTGACAACACTAGTGCTATAAACATTTCAAAAACCCTGTGTTGCACTCTAGAACAAACACATTGAACTTAGATATCATTTTCTTAGAGAGCTAGTTGAATCAAATACTCTTCAACTTTCATATATTTCAACTGAAGATCAATTAGCTGACATTTTAACAAAACCTTTGGATCAAAAACGTTTTATTCATTTGCGTAAAGCAATTGGAATGCTTTCCTTGAAATAAACTTCTTTTTGAAACTTTTGCTTAGGTTAGTTTTGTTTTTTTGTTTTTGTTCTACATAGAATTAATTGAGCATGTGTATTATTGACTTTACTTGCATCCTTTTCGCACATTTAGAAATTTATTATGCTTTAGCCATCATAATATTTCATTGTTGCAATGATCATTTATGTTAATTAAATCATCTTCTGTTTTGATCAAAGTCAATTTCTCTCTCGATGATCTCTTGGTATAGTTTATCTTATTTGACTGTTTAGTCGAGTATGAAATCGAGATCAATATTTGGTTGAATACTTTATATCTTAAATAATTGATAGCCAATTGAGGGGGAGTCAAAGAAAAAGTAATGCTCAAAAGATGTGGAAAGAGTTACATCCAATGAGGAGTGTGAAAACTACCACCACATGGAGGAAAGAGCTACCACCTCGGTCGTCCGAGTACTGTGTGCAGCTACCACATGTATACCAAGCATGGTTGTTCAAATTTTTGATTAAGTAAAATGCATGTTGAAATACTTGACTCTGTCAAATTTCAAGGTTGGTATAAGGTGGATTTTTAATGAAAGATGCTCAAAGAGCCACTCTCTTCAACAAATTGTCTAGATATATTATCTAACTTATTTGGGATTTCAAACATCTATTGATCTTTGTATTTCATTTCTTTACCGAATTGATGATTTGATAAAGGCATTACTCATAAGATCAAGTTAGATGTAATTGAAGGTTTTCAACTTTAAGGGATTTAATTTTTGTAAATTTTTTTCATTTTTGGATATTATTGATAGATTTGGCATAATCTAATTCTTGTTGTATGAAACGATGATTTTTGTTTAAAGTTGATACACAAAAGTGCTTACAATCTTTTTCTGGTTTTTTCTTGAATTTCTCTGAAATTTTTCTAAAGAAAAAGTTGGAGCCGATCCGGATCGGCAAGTGATCCGGATCCCGAACGCAGGTTTCTTCTGCGGGCTGACGATCCGGATTGGACCTGCCGATCCGGATCCCGAACGCATTTTCACTGCGGGTAG